>DVPG01000145.1:0-11861 GCA_018239085.1 Yanguna spatiosa spatiosa
TCCCACGTTTCACCAGTTACGTTTAGGTCCCATTATGGAGTAGGTGGTGAGCCTATTGCCATATATCGGACACAAATACTGATTCCGAGCCACTATTAGAAAATCTAAATTAGAAAAATCTAATAGTACCCGACCCGGAAGTCGAACCCAGGACCTCTCGATTGGCAGTCGCCCTTGCAACCAACACGACCAGCGAGTACGTTATACGTTTAATTAAATTGTCTCTTCTCAAACTTTATTCACTCTGTCGAGCGAGACTTATTGTTAAATACAGGTTTTGAGGTTAAGTGTAAAAAAATAAAATTATAAAACATCGTGCGCTGCTTTGATGTATAAAAATAGGTTGTTTCATTCGGACCTCCGCTATAAAACCTTGGACACACTTGCGTACTAGCCATTACGAATTAATACCCGAATCTTTCTAGACAGACCGACATGACAACTAAAGAACTTTAAAAATAAATTACTCCTTGTAAACAAATCACACACGTACATAATGATATCGCTAGGAAGCAAGAAGAAGCCATCTAAAGAAACCTTTTAATAATTAAAGGTACGAACGTACACGGTCTTATGCTAACACAAGAATTGTGTAAGCATAAGAAGTTAAAATCTGAAGGTCTAGTATATTTTTACTTACAATATTTACTTCACTAAGCCAGTACTCTTAACCGTGTTAAAATTCAGTCATTTTTTACGTAATCTACTCCGCCTCGCCCGCCCGTAAAGCTAACACCCAATCTCAAAGGTCCGCTATTAAATAATCTAAACCAGATTTAAATTTCGAACGCCGCGTTCATTTTATGCAATGCACTAAAAAGTCAACACGCTGCACATATTTGCTTTGTAATGTCTCTGTTATCATTGGAATATACTCGGTAAAGTTAATAAAATCATATTTTCTTGACATTAATACTTTTCTCGTGTTATGTAATAACGAGTGAAGGTTATGATTTTTTTATACGAAAAAAATATATAAGATAAGATTTATTGAAGTCTTTCGGTTTGTGATATTATAAAAATGGCCAAATATAAGTTTTTAAGTTTGTGGCGGGATTAATAGTTAAAAAATATG
Organism: Yanguna spatiosa spatiosa; assembly: GCA_018239085.1. NCBI lineage: Eukaryota > Metazoa > Arthropoda > Insecta > Lepidoptera > Hesperiidae > Yanguna > Yanguna spatiosa. Next base: position 1,076 of record DVPG01000145.1, read on the forward strand.
CTCAAAGGTATTTATTTCTGTTCAAAAATTAAAATATCCGGATACATAAATATTATAAAACTTTAACAGTTTATCTATGAGGACTATTGAATAGAATTTGTCCTTCGATTTATTTAGTACCAGGAAATGGCAACAAATAAAACATTTTGTCTCTTTTTCGTGCATCAGATGCTTCAGATCGGTTTTTCTCGAAACGTTGAATAATTGTAGCTTATACGGCAGTTTAATATGTAGCATCCCGAAATAAAAGTTTGTGTATACAGGTGAATGTTGAAAGTCATTAAGGAAATCATATGTTATTATTGTTTAACGTGCAAAAACAAAATATTACGCACACAGTGTAGTAAATAATTACGAATAAATAAAGTGCATATCTAAGAAGAGAATACTTGTATAGCCCTAGTAGATAGACGCGTTACTGATGCATGCAGTAGCACACGAGCGCGTGTTATGCTCGGTGTACACTTACAAATTTCTGCACAAAAAATCACTCAGATTTTCTAACGTTTATCAAATGGCAATTTTATTCAACTTTGACGTCTTGATTGATTGTGTAGTTCAAACGGTGGCAGGCATGTGGCAAAACATTGCGTCGCTTCTGGTGTCGTGACCGTCGATGGTGACTCAGGCCGGTGACTTGCCTACTTACACAGTGTAATTTCAAAAAACGGTGTATTGTATCCGAGCAATAAAGTGTGTAAAACTGAGATAATGATGAAATGCGCTACTTTGACCAAGCTCTCGGCCAGCTCGAAGCGCCTGAAATATTACATAGATGCTCACCAGAGCGGCTGAGTTTATTTTGGATTGTCTACGTTGGCGGTTCGCGTCTACGAATGCGGCAGACTCGCGAATTCATACGACCGTTTCGCGTTCTTACTGTATTATTTTATGTATTTCATAAAAAATATATAATATATATACATATGTTTGCATAACTATTTCTGTTAGCTCAAATCCAATGCGCTCGCGTACATGAATAGTGAAATTGCTTGCAATAAATTCCAGAAATCTATTGAAAATAATATTCGTGGATCATAAAAAATTTATAACGCACGCGCGCGCATACAATCCCAGCATTCGGCTCGTTATGTTCGAAGTTAGCTGTACGGATGATTCGAAAAGATGTGCTATTTAAAAATCCTCCCGCATATTTTCTGTTCGTTAAGTGTATAAAATATCGCGCAAGATATTTTTCACTTACATTTCTGAGCATGTCATTTAAATTAAATAGTTTCGGAACTGCTCCCACTTGCGTGGTCCGCGATTTGTTACCGTTTTACTTTCTGTCACACATACTTGTGTTCTCCTGGAGAGCATCCAAATTCTCTATTCCTGAATTAATTGAAAAAACCATTGCAAAGTTAAAATTATAACGCGTCCAGTATTTCGAACTGATGTGGATATTGTAAAATCGAATAGAACTCGCTACGACGAGCAAAAGCAAATGCAACCGCTCAATTGCCTCCAAGGTCTCACAATTCCACCTGTATACAGCTAAATGGTTAGCAAACCTAACGTTGACGATACATTACTTCATTCTAACGTCGTCGTCTAACATACGCCAAAATCCTTTGCGAGCATTAAGTGGATGAAACTGTCATATGTTATATAAAAACTTTAAACACGGAAATGAACGAATATTATTAACGCAACGCGTAGTTTTTTACATTTTATTTGTGTGTCGACAGAGCAACGTTCATGTAACATTGGTGTGGCCGATGCACATGCTCCTGACAAGACGTTATCGACGCGTTGACTAATTGCTTACATTAGTCTCGGCAACGCTGGCAGCAGCAGCGCGTACGCAAATAGTCGATACAACGTTTGATTATAATCCGCTGAGACCTAGATAGGCGCGTGCTCGTACCGCCGCTTTGTGCTCGGTACGCTGTACAACATCTGTTTTGAACTATCTCGAAAATGTACGCCGTTTCTTCAAAGAAAACCCCCCCGTTGTAGCTGAATTATGATCCTCGCAACGCTCGTTGCCGGTTCCGAAGCAGCACACCGCACGGAACTCTGTTGCCGCTTTGCATATTATGTCAGATGACCGTACGCGAAACTATTCTCCGCGTCCAAAATAGAAACGTCGATATTAATCGTACATATTTGTTAAGCTCCGTGAGTCATTATAAATTCTCTTCTGCGCTCACCTGCGAGCGGGCGGTGGGCGGTACGTTTGTATGCACCGTACATCCTGGACGTCGTAATTACGTCAAATTCGCGTACGCGGCGAGGTCAGTGTACAGGGCACGCGCGTCACGGCCAAGACGTGGCCCAATGCGACCGCCACGCGACAATGGTCATTAACACGCTACCACGGCGCCGGCACGTCTTCGTCACCTCGCGTATACTACAACGTCAGTAAAATCGCGCGTTAATGAAACGCGTCTTTCCTAATTTATATCTGTTCAATTTTTCACATTTTTTATCTTGTTGAAGTTATACTTCTTTTGGCGCGTTAGGGAAAAGTGATGAGAGTAAATTTTTTTAGATGCGCGCGCACACCGTCACGAAAAACCGACCGTCATAATATATCGTGGTGACTGATATTTATTTTTTAATAGATAGAGTGATTCGAGAGGAAGGTTTATATGTATAATACATGCATAATATAGTAGAGAAGCACTTAAATTTTAGAGGTTTCTGTGATGTCGTAAATGAATAAATTTTTTTGCACTTACATTATATTACATCCCCGAATCGGGCAATTGTTAATGGGTTTTTGTAACTTGAAACTCCCAATAGAAGTCGTGCGGAGTCTGGAATTGTTCCCGATGTATTGCAGTAGGTTCACACCTAATTTCATGCGACGTATAACATAACTGAAACATGGAAGTAGTAATCTAGGCCTACCCCTTCAAGGAAATACGGGCATGATCTTATTTTATGTAATAACGCTTATATAAAATAATACCGGAACATAAACTTATTTGGATCGTTGTAAATAAAATTTTCCAGACTCTTTATCTTTGTTATCATTTCGCGAATACCCTTAATTTTTTATGTCAATGACAATGATGTATACACATTTAAAACTGGTGCGTATCGTGTGCATTCCTTAAATACATTTGATAATCATACCCGTGAGCGTACCCAGAGGGGGGGGGGGGCAGAATCAGGGTACGCCCTTAATCGCACCATACGACTGATATGATTGTAAATCAGCACGTTATAATACAATCCGATTAGAAATCCTTTAATTGTAATAATCTATGCTATATGACGAAGTAAAGTATACTACGCAAGTCTGTTATAAAATGGCGCGCATGATTAAGTTCCTACGGTTGATGGTAATGGAACGAAATAAGCCATAGAGTAATTCGTTCACTGAGATAACTCAATATTATTACGTCATTGTTCATGAATTGCGAAGGAGTTCTTACAGGCAATGGAAATGGAAGTAACTGAACCACAGATTAATTTGTACACAGAGGTAACTCAATATTCTTACGTCACGGTGAACTGTAAAGCAGTTCCTATGGTTATGGAAGTAACTCAACCAAAGAGTAATTTGTACACAGATATCTCAATATTCTTACGTCATTGTGAATTGTGAAGCATATCAAAGCGTGCGTAACTCGCTCGCGAACTGATGCATGCATACTCCATTAATATATATACATGTGTGTGCATACAGGATCGCAGCTAGTGAGATAGATCGCATGCCCGGCTCTGACTGGTTTATCGTCTGGTAAATTTTCTCCTTTGATGTTCAATTCAAAACTCTAATTATGGCTCATTTCTGTTTTCAGAACTGCCAACAGAAGAAGGTAAACATATTATTCATCTAATATATAAACAATGACACAAGTTAAAATAATTATTTTGCAAAAGCCAAATTTAAGCTTGGAATATTTCCTAATATTGTATAATTAAGTTAGTTAATACATTTACAACTTGTTATTTCGTAACGTTATATGACGTTATGATATTAATTGCTCAAATAACAAAAAACATTAAAATTGATATATTTTGTATATACCTTCATTATGTGACATATTCATAGTAAATAATTGTTTAAAATTGTTTAGCTTTATTCTGATTTTGATTGTTTAAAATTGTTTAGCTTTATTCTGTTTTTTGAAAATACTATATGCTAAATTATAGGAAAAAGTATATGGCAGCTAGTCCTGGAACAATTCGATGACCTCTTAGTGAAGATTTTGCTGTTAGCCGCTATTATATCATTCGTAAGTGTTGTATCTCTATGTATTTTTAATACTGGGATGTATTTTTGTATATTCCGAACAACGTGATGTATTTTGAAGTGAATTGTATTTTGAATATAATTTTTTCTACTTACTGATTGGTTTCATTCTGTTTTCAGGTTTTAGCTTTATTTGAGGAACACGAAGACGCCTTCTCCGCCTTCGTAGAACCTTTTGTTATTTTACTAATTCTTATTGCTAACGCTGTTGTAGGAGTATGGCAGGTAAAGTGGTATATCTTTGATGTATTTGTCATAAGTGTTCATCATTGTTTACCATCACTAAGTAACTTCATGGAAAAAATGCAACTATATTAAATGGTATATAAAAAAATTCATCACATTTTATTTATTTAATGAGTGATGATACTTAAAAATCATATAATAATGAAAACCCCTTAAAAGGGTGTAAATAATATATTTACCAAACTGGTCCACAGGAGCGAAATGCAGAATCCGCCATCGAAGCTTTAAAAGAATACGAACCCGAGATGGGAAAAGTTCTCAGGGGAGACAAATCCGGCGTACAGAAGATCAGAGCGAAAGAGATCGTGCCCGGTGACATCGTTGAGGTGTCGGTGGGTGACAAAATCCCAGCTGACATCCGCCTGATCAAGATCTTCTCCACCACCATCCGTATTGACCAGTCTATCCTGACCGGTGAATCTGTGTCCGTCATCAAACACACTGACGCCATTCCCGACCCTCGTGCTGTCAACCAGGACAAGAAAAACATCCTGTTCTCCGGTACCAACGTCGCCGCCGGCAAGGCCCGCGGTATTGTCATCGGCACTGGTCTTAACACTGCCATCGGTAAAATTCGTACGGAAATGTCCGAGACTGAGGAAATCAAGACACCTCTGCAGCAAAAACTTGATGAATTCGGCGAACAACTATCAAAGGTTATCTCTGTGATTTGCGTTGCAGTATGGGCTATTAACATTGGTCACTTCAATGACCCGGCCCACGGCGGAAGCTGGATTAAGGGTGCCGTGTACTATTTCAAAATTGCTGTCGCCTTGGCCGTCGCCGCCATTCCCGAAGGTTTACCCGCTGTCATTACCACTTGTCTCGCTCTGGGTACCAGAAGAATGGCTAAGAAGAACGCTATTGTTAGGTCTCTGCCCTCTGTAGAAACCCTCGGTTGTACTTCTGTCATCTGCTCCGATAAAACTGGCACACTGACCACTAACCAAATGTCCGTTTCCCGCATGTTCATCTTTGAAAAAATTGAAGGCAGCGACAGCAGCTTCCTAGAATTCGAAATCACTGGCTCCACCTATGAACCTATTGGCGATGTTTACCTGAAGGGACAGAAAGTTAAGGCTGCTGAGTTTGATACCCTGCACGAATTGGGAACAATCTGCGTTATGTGTAATGATTCTGCGATCGACTTCAACGAATTCAAACAGGCTTTCGAAAAAGTAGGTGAAGCTACTGAAACCGCTCTTATCGTCCTTGCTGAGAAAATGAATCCCTTCAATGTTCCCAAGACTGGCCTCGACCGCCGTTCCTCTGCTATTGTCGTACGTCAAGAAATTGAGACCAAATGGAAGAAAGAATTCACTCTTGAGTTCTCTCGTGACAGAAAATCCATGTCTTCATACTGCACACCTCTCAAGCCTTCCCGCCTTGGTACCGGACCTAAGCTCTTCGTTAAGGGGGCCCCCGAAGGAGTCTTGGAGCGTTGTAGCCACGCTCGTGTCGGAACTTCCAAAGTACCTCTCAACTCTACTCTTAAGAACCGCATCTTAGATCTGACTAGGCAATACGGTACTGGCCGCGACACACTCCGTTGCTTGGCTTTGGCGACATCTGACAACCCAATGAAGCCCGAAGAAATGGATCTCGGCGACTCTACCAAGTTCTACACTTACGAAGTCAACCTTACGTTCGTCGGTGTCGTAGGCATGTTGGATCCCCCACGTAAAGAAGTATTCGACTCCATCGTCCGTTGCCGCGCTGCTGGTATCCGTGTAATCGTTATCACTGGTGACAACAAGGCCACCGCTGAGGCTATTTGCAGGTATGCATTGTATATTAAACTCTGCAAAATTGTAAAGGTTGTTATGTATTTTTGTCCGACTTAATGAAATTTATGGTAACAGGCGAATTGGTGTGTTCGGAGAGGATGAAGACACCACTAACAAATCTTACTCTGGTCGCGAGTTTGATGATCTCCCCGTATCTGAGCAGCGCGCCGCTTGCGCTAAAGCCCGTCTTTTCTCCCGCGTAGAGCCTGCGCACAAGTCCAAGATCGTTGAATACCTGCAAAGCATGAATGAAATCTCTGCCATGGTATGTTTCTAAAGTCCAAACTGGACAAAATCCGTCATCCGCACCCTCTATCTACATTACTTGCTAAACGTAGTATTATAATTGTATGTATTTATAGGCTAGATTTGAATTCAAAATATATTCGCATAGTTGATTACCATGCAAACAATATGTTCATAAACACACGAAGTGTATGGGTACTGTGGCATTATTCCATGTTTACAAATTGAACTATTGGGAGCGCTTTTCCAAATGTTTATGTAAGACAGTTGGTACTGTTTATAAACTACGCTACTCAAAGTTATCATGGCGGAATTTAACGATTCAATAATACAGGGAAGCGATATATGTCCGTACCACAGGACACCCACGTATTCTCCTTGGAAAATAAACTTGAATTACAGCAATTACTTGTCCATAACACTGGAGACGTTTATTTTCACATGGAATTTGAAAGATTTTGTTCTTAAATATAACATGATGGCAGACTGGTGATGGTGTGAACGACGCTCCCGCTCTGAAGAAGGCCGAGATCGGTATTGCGATGGGATCCGGGACAGCCGTAGCCAAGTCCGCCGCCGAGATGGTGCTCGCTGACGACAACTTCTCATCCATTGTCGCTGCTGTTGAAGAAGGTAATGTAGTTTACATTAAACACATGGAGTATTACGGTCACATGAGTATGAAATATTCGCAATTTAGGGACACTGAGGAAATATTCCTCGCCCACCATATCGTAGACCAACATAGTCATGTAACTGTCGGTTTTAGTGTATATGATCTGCTTTTCCCACTTATAAGTATGATGTTCAATGAACAAGTTGTACTCCCTTCCAGGCCGTGCTATCTACAACAACATGAAACAGTTCATCCGTTATCTGATTTCCTCCAACATCGGTGAAGTCGTGTCCATTTTCTTGACCGCCGCCCTCGGTCTCCCCGAAGCGCTGATCCCCGTGCAGCTCTTGTGGGTCAACTTGGTCACTGACGGCCTGCCTGCCACCGCTCTCGGCTTCAACCCGCCCGATCTAGACATCATGGACAAACCTCCCCGCAAGGCTGACGAAGGTCTCATCTCCGGCTGGCTGTTCTTCAGGTATGTTTGTATTTTGACAATTTTTGATAGGCTCTAAAAGCACTTGAGAATAATATCTGTCTAGTTAAAAGGAACTTATAGCTCTTTCAAGATAGTTCAAAAAATCTTTCACATAATGTAAATGTATTTTATACTGGTCACGTCTTGTATTTCAACTAGTATTGAATTTATTGCATTGTGTAGGTACATATTTTAATTACTAATAGTGACTAATTTTCTAATTGTCCGCACTGTCCACAGATACATGGCTATCGGTGGGTACGTGGGCGCGGCCACCGTGGGTGCTGCCTCCTGGTGGTTCATGTACTCCCCGTACGGACCTCAGATGACCTACTGGCAACTGACCCATCACTTGCAGTGCCTCAGTGGTGGTGATGAATTCAAGGTAGGGGCATTATCTAAAAACATTAAAAAATAAATTTAAAACACATTACCAAAATCAAGGTATACATAGGGTACATTAAATTCAGATGACGTAATAGTTTAGTTGATTGCTAAAGTTTTGCCTTAGGTAGGTATAATATTGCTATTTCTGAATAAGTTTTGAAACAGCCATCTGACAAATGATATAATATGTCTATATGTAGTACAATTTTATAAAACCATTTTTTTTTACAGGGAGTGGACTGCAAGATCTTCACTGACCCTCACCCCATGACCATGGCCCTCTCTGTACTTGTAACTATTGAGATGTTGAACGCCATGAACAGCTTGTCTGAAAACCAGTCGTTAGTAACGATGCCACCCTGGTCCAACATGTGGCTCGTCGGCTCCATGGCCCTCTCTTTCACACTCCACTTTGTCATCCTGTACGTTGAGGTCCTCTCGGTAAGTCTGACTGACGTTTGAACAGATCATGCAAAATCTAGTGATGTTGTATAGACTATGTATTTTAGTGTGTTCCAAGGTATTAAGTAGCGGGGACGTTGTGTTTGTGTTCGCAGGCCGTATTCCAAGTGACGCCACTGTCGGTAGACGAATGGATAACGGTGATGAAGTTCTCCGTGCCCGTGGTGCTGCTCGACGAGGTGCTCAAATTCGTCGCGCGCAAGATCTCCGACGGTGAGAAGCGCACTGTAGTGGACTGGCTCCACGGCATGCAATGGATTGTGCTCATGTGGGCCGTCTTCTTTGGCATCATCATCTACGGACCACTATAAGCAGGCCCGCCCCGTCCGCGCCACCACCCCGTTTGATTCACCACCTAATACCCCCACGCGGAATTCTGCGCTACCCGAGCCACGCCGCAGTGCTCCCCCCGCTCGGGTAGCGCACCGAATTCCCCCACTGTGGAAACGTATGAACAATGAGCCCCGCTCACCACAGTACCAGTTGTCTAACAGTTTGAAATGCTAATCCCGGAGCACGAGGTGTGTGAAGTGATGTGACGGAGCCCGAGGAGTGCGCCCCGGAGCTGTGCTGTAGTGTTACTGTTATACTGCAGGGGTCGTCGCGAGGGCGCTCCGCCCGCGTGTGATTGCATTTTGCATGTGCGAGACAATAAATAAACCCCTTCCCGACACGACCTATCGGAGCCTCGTGCGTTTTTGTCCCGTTTAACTTTATCACTGAGCATTATTTTGTGCTGTTGTCTATTAGATGTTAAGTGGCTGTGAAATTGTTCATCGCGAAGGAGAGTTTCGAACGCCAAAGTTGTTAGCCGGTTCACGAGTTGATCTTGATGAAGTTGAGTTGAAATTATTGGATGTATCGAGATTTTTAGCCGTAAATACGTTTTCGGGCTCCATTTAGCAAGTGACTCGCACACGGCTCAGTACCTTGTCCTTATGGACTGCAGACATATTTTTAAAACTTACTGTATCTAGTAATGTGCATTGTTAGATTAGAGTAATTTATTGTAAGTGTATTCATAGGACAACGTTATTATATTACTCGGTAAAATTATCTTACTTCCTCTGTCCTCTTGCCTAAGGTCGCTTGTTAACAAACCTGAGTGCATTTTCACTTTTCTGTTTTTTTTTTGTTTTTTGTTTTGTTTTCAATCTGCAACTACCCGCAATACTACTGCAGAATTTTCTGCCCTTTTTTTATGTAACCGATTAACCAATATTTGAATGGTTCTTGCACTGATTAACCAGCAGTTTTGATAGTCATCTGTTTCATACAGTCAAATACTATTTTGTTATTTTTTTTTTGTTTTTACATTTTTAACATACTATGGAATAATAAATAAAAATCCAGTGTCTGTGTCTTGTAAATGAATAAACAGAAATATATGTAACGCAATTATATTGTGTGCGATAATTAAGTATATATATATATATATATATATATATATATATATATGTGCGGTTTTGGTACATTCATTATGTAATATTGTGTCTTTATTTAAAAACATAATTTAGTTTCTTAACATACGTAGCGTTACGTGGATACACCGGATCTTTATTCTAATGAGACATAATAAACTAAGTGTTAAGAAAATAAACGAAGCTGTCACTTATGAATGTAAAGGTACAAGGTCTTTACATGTTGATTTTATTTATAGTAGTGAAATAAAACGAGCATGAATGCATTGCATGGTTTCTTTTTTCAACAGTTACAGCTTTGTGTGATTTTTGCGACAATTGTTATAAATATACTTTTGTATTTTATGAATATTTGAAATGAACAGTCTTATTTTTTTAAACATGAAATTGGTGCCCTGAATTCTTACATTTTATGTTGAAAGGTCTTTATTTCACAGCACATAGGGCATGTTGAAAATTTGTGGATGTCCTTTTCACCTTTGACTTCACTGTAATGTTATCCCTACATAACTAAATATATATTTCACATTAAAACTTCCTGAATAAAGTCTGGTTTTTGCCTTTCAATAATCTCTACTCTATACGACTTAGTGGATATTAATAATAGATGTAGATCGTAGCCCTTTAGTAAAACCTTTCACAATACAGATCCTAGAAGAACATGTGTCTATATCACGAATGCACAACCTTTTATGCTGTTCCCTCTAACAAGAAAAGTTTTGCAAATGTAATGAAAAGGAACGCCCCTAAGGTATTCGAGCTCAACCACTGGTTAAATATAATTGGACAGGTATTGTGATTGTGTGACACAATTACGTCGCCGTCGTTTACAACGGAACACGCTCTTGGTCGAGGTGGCGACTTCGTCGGTCGCATTGCAGAACTTTGATGCCCGGTTTGTTCCTCTCCGCGGCCGGCCTCCGGGGCCGG
>DVPG01000146.1:0-11832 GCA_018239085.1 Yanguna spatiosa spatiosa
GTGTACAAGCGAGCGGAATTCTCCTAGTTTCGTACCCGACCGTTATTTGTGTTCTGAATTAGAATTTTCTTTTAATATTTAGCCACATGCAGATGAATTACATTTCCAATATCTTCTTATTCAATTGCCAAATTGTTCCCTTAAGCAGCTTTCTTCAGTACTGGTAGTGTAATTTGGATTTATTACAAGTAGTTTCGAGAAAATGGCGACGAAAATATTAATGGAAAATTCACGTGTTTGTTATCAATTGTTTACTAATGTTGAATCTAGCAAAGCGCCATCTATCTTCGTGAGCTTGCAACTTCTTAATTGTGAACTAGATGTCGCTGTAAATTCGGTTGTAGTAAACCAAGCAAAATTGATTCGCTTGGAAGATCTTTACATATATTTCACATTTCATTTATAACAAAAATATAATGGAATATTATGAAAGCGTCATATTTTGCAACATTTTATGCTATAATTGGTTGTTTTTTGTTTATTTCGTAATATTAATATGAAAGTGGATAACTGCCGGCTTATTCTTTAATTTATCATCGAAACTTAGTCACTAAAAGTGTCACAAAATAGTAAACTTTGTGTTAAAATTAATGTATAATAGTGTAGGTATTGTTATTTTAAGTAAGTAAGCACTTTCGTTTGATAATATTTTAAAATCTTTCGTAGTGTTATAGGTACTAAAATATTCAACAGAATAAAATGAAAAAGATTTTTGTTACCATACAACATTTTTTTAATGTGATTAGTTACTGGTTCATATGATCACTGACTGAGGATATCGACTGCGTGAGCTGTAATGTTAAGGGTAAATGTCGACTTCAACAAGAGAACTATTTTTTAAACTTTTAACGTCTATTGGGTGTTTCTAGTTAGTGTTTATTTGTATGCACTTAGAGCCGACCGGCTTCAGGCTCTGTTATGAAATAGTTCTTTGAATGTTGGTGGAAGTATATCGTTACTTCCAAAAACAGATGTAAGTTCATAATTATTAATTTGACACACTATTTTATTAAAACGTGAACAGGCTATCAAATTTAAGTCGAATAGTGCTCTTATTGACTCTTTGGCTCGAAATATCTCTTTTGTAAGAGGGGTTCTAAATTTAAAAATAAATAATTTTTTTTTATACAGCAAAAACAAATACAGAACGAGCTTCGGCCAACATTCGAACGAGTGTTTCACGACACTAGCGCCTGGGGCGCGGCCGTCGCATCCACTATTCTTGTTACTTCATGTACTAATGTAGGTTTACCGTTGTATAATAGGCGTTGATGGATATAATTAGGAACCATCCATAAATTACGTCACACAAATGTCATTATTTTTGCCTCCCCCCCTCCTTGTCACAGCTAGTCACGTTTGCGAGACCCCACACCCTAGTGTGACGTCACATATTTTGCAATGTTGCACCTAGAAATGAACAAATTAAAACAATAAATTAGTTCCACTATTATTTTTATTGCTATTTAAATTATTTTTCCATAAATTTAGTAATACTTTGATATATTTTGCAATACATAAAAATTACATGTATTTTGAGATGTGATATCACTAAATTTAAGATCCTTCCCTCCCCTTGTCACACAATGTCACACTTCGTCGAACTCCCCCCTTAACATGGTGACGTAATTTATGGATGATTCCTCATATAGATATTATAGATGTTTAATGATAATTATAGTGAATAGCTCCATGTTGAAAATTGTGACGCGCAGTACGGTGTCTGCGTACGTCTATATTTTATGAAGAGTGTAGAAGTCTTATGAACGTTAGATTTTAATACGTAAATATTCACTCAACACAACTATTTACAAGGCGCTCCGTGCTCCTATTCTCCCGATTACCAAAAATAGTGCGACCAGGAGGTGGCGGTGTGGATCGACGTGTTCATGTAAGTGATAGAAAAATATTTTTATATACACCTATACCTATATTTGAAACCTATAGAGAACCTATCGTCTTTGAACTCTTATAAATGTTAGTTATAAATGTTTAGGGTTTATTAAACCATTATCTAGCGCCCGGCTCTCGCGGCGTGGGTTTATGGCGGTCTTATAACTGTAGTAGTTACTCATTTACAATCGACAGCAGTAAATTTATAAATTTCACTTTGATTGTGACACGTACCTTGAAGTTTCTTCTGTAGCGTTTCGTGTTTACGATCGTAATGTATTCTCTGCGGACTTTTCAAATGAAAAACGCAGGTATGTGGGGTCTTTTGTGGGGTTGGTTTGGGATGTTTTCTCTTGACAGCCTTATTGAAGCATTGTTCTATCGAATCTCTAGTATCTTGGTATGTTTAATGTGAAATAAACACCTTATTACGGTGTTAATTCCCAATCGTCCCAAATAACGCGTTAAATGTCGAATCACATTTCAACAAATACCGTTTTCTGTCTAGTCTGTGATTCGTTTACAATAAACTCACATAGATGTTAGATAACATCATTTTAAATTTAAATCGTAGCTAGATAGGTGATAATTTCTACATAGCATTTTATTTTCTTTTAACTATTGTTGGTGATTTGAAATAATTAGATACGTATTAGCTTTTAAAGTTATATATACTATGTAACAATATGTAGGATGATGATTCTCAGATAAAATGCAAAATTTCAAAAAATCATTCCACTTGTTGTTCTTTCACTGGAGAAAATTTCTTTGTTTGTTTTCCAATTTTTTTTAGTTTGTTGTATTGTATTGTATTTTAGATGTTTAGTACAAAATACAATTAGCTTGCGAAGCTGTCGGTATAGTGGCCATTTAAGTTGGATATTATGTAACTAAAAAACTAGCTTTAAGTGACTTATTATTCTTCATAATAAAGTTGACCATGAAATTGTATCAAAGATAATTTGCATAGACCAATAAAAGTGTTTTAGCAATTTGGTGTTTTATTTTATCGTCGCGAAATAACCGTTCGAGCAATAAAGTTATTACAATTTTGTGTTATTAAATCCAATAAATCACACTTGCATAAAAAATCACATGCAAAAATAGGAACTCGCCAATTAATAAGAAATATGCATAAATTATAAAGAGCTAATGACGGAAACAACAGCACACACGAAGAAAAAGTAGGCATTTGATTACTGTGACATGAATTATTAGGATACAATGAACTCGCTATTACTGAGCACCGATAATGATCGGTGGAAAACTGTCGGGTTTGCGAAGCGTGAACGCTTTCATTTTCGTAGGATTGTAGGAGAACCGCAACCCCCGGGCGCTGCGGCCTGCCCACCAGTCTCGTCTCGGACACCGACCAACATTCACGCACTCCAGCTATGTAAATAGTGGTTCTTAAACGATTAGTGAAATACAAGATCATGTTCAATAATAAAGTCAGAATTGTCATTCTGTCCGTGCTCCTAGTTTTCCACGTTACTGATGGGAAAAAAGTAAAAAGGAAACGCATAAAGGCGGAGGAAGAGGAGGCATCGTTCCCGCAGCCCAATGTGTTGACGTATTCAAATTTTGGCTTCAACGACGTCGGATCATATGACGGCTTCGTCCCGAGTTCCCCGGATTACGCCACATATCTCAGTAGTAATGGAGGTAAGAAGGAGTCTACAACTAGACTGTACGGGCCTGCATTCCCGACAGCTATGGACTCTTCTGATTTTACTGGTGGTTTTGGATCTATCCCAGATAGACAATCGTTTAGTACAGGCAGTGATGGACAGCAATTAGGACTGTTCCATCTTGAACCGAATACAATTAATACGTTTAGTTTTACAAGTATTAATCCCGATGAAAAAATATATGGTAGCGTGGATTCGAATAATGCTGAAAGGATAGAAAAGTCCAGAATGCCAATATATGGTGCAAAATTAAGTACCAAAAATAAAGCTAAACCGTATGATGGTTATAGTGACGTAGGTATAAAAGCGTTTACTACCGACCCGCCAACAACCTTCTCCAACGAGAAAAGTAATGAAAAATACTACAAATCTAAGAAGCGCTATCACTCCATCAATAATAAGCCAGCCACAACTGAGCCTAGCGGTCACTACAATGTAGTTAAAAACGCACCTCGCTACCCGATAGCAAGTGGCGAAACTTTTGTAAAAATGCCAACCAGTAATACTTCAAATCTATTCAATTTTCCAAGAGTTATTGACTTTACGAATGTAAATAAACAATTTTTTCCCGATGATTTAGAAGGTAACTATCCCGCAAACACAAAACCACTTAGCAACCCTAATACAGCCACCGGTACTGGCTATGACACGAGATATGAAAATAGTTACAACAATCAGGGCGATAAATTTTTTAAGGTATCTTCCACAAAAAATAGTTTTGATAATGAAGAGAAAGATGACAAAAAGGGACTAAAATTATATCCGAATTCCAATGAAGAAGGATTTCCTAATTACCCAACTAATAAATATAAAGGCACCGTAACAAACGTCGAATACAGAGACAAGTTTAAAGCGAAACCGGTAAAAATGACTAAAAACGATATCCCACCCGCCACAAACAATGATGTAGCTGTTTCTAGCAGTAAATTTGTTAGTAATAATGATGATTACAAGTCGCCCAAGAATTCCATGAAAGGATATCAGTATTCGACTAATCACAGCAGCACAAGTTTCAAGTATGACTTTGAAGAACCCAAAAAACAGTCTAACAGTAATGTAGACGAGATTATCCCTGCTAGTAGTAACATAGGTTTGTTAGATTATCAATTTCCTAACACAGACTATTCAAATTTTAATAATATAAATAATTTGAAAACACAGTTTGATGATGAATCTGACTTAACTAACACTCATGATCAAAATAAACCATCGGAAGATTATCTAAATAGATTCAAAAATTTGTATAGTACAACGCCTTCTTCTACGTCTAGTTGGGGCAATATATTTAAGTCGACCGAATATTCATTTGATAAAAATCATAAAAGAAGACCTCAATTTGATGACGAAAATCACAACGACGATGTCGTCCACATACCACACAGGCCATCATCTCCTAAATATGGAAAATATGACATAAAATCAGTGGATCATGACACTGATTTTCCATTTTATAATAATTACCGACCTTACAAACCGCAAAGACCACCATACGACTGGAATAAAGAGATAACTAGTACAAGATTTAAATCTGAGGAGGACCTCCTGGGACTACGTACTCGAGATACTCTACGACCATCGTATCTGCCTGCATTTGGTACTACGCCGAACGAATTTCCAGATGAGAACAATTATAAAAAACTTATTGAAAAATGGAGAGTAGATTACTTAAAATCAAAGCAGAAAGATGCATTCCACGATTATGAATCTTATGCTTCTGACGCGAAGCCTATTCACGTGCCTCTACCGAAACCATATCCGGTAAGTGTTTGTCATTTCTGTATTGAGACTATCGATAATGTTGTGTGTAGATGATTGAGTATGGCTTTTATGCAATTAGTGAGCAAAAAGGTGAAGATGGAATGCGGATGGCAGTAGCAGCGCACGTCGCGCACTAGTTTCTTCGCTTGCTCTCGGTCAGTAAGATGAGCACACATGCCTCAAGCCTTTGCGATGGATAAGGGAAATCATGAAATATTACACCTTAGTTCCATTGCCCGTATATCCAATTCTCGATCAATATAAACTAAAACACAGATATCGTATAAATATAGGTTATAGGTTAAAAGAAAGCTGTAGATTAAAAGAATGATTAAAAATAGGTATACTTTTACAAATAACATATAAAACACATTGAACTATAATTTTCTTTGTTACATCTATGCTGGTAGCAAACAATAATACGTTGGGGTCCTAGATAAATACTGTACATAGTGGTGTTGTGAATAGACAATATCTAGCCAAGTCAGGTACCTGCTTTGAAAGAGAAACTGATCGTACTTCAAATCATAGCTTAGGGTCTATTGGACAATAATAATGAGCTCAACGACCCACAGTCATTTCATGCTTTATTAGATGGGATCAATGTTCTTATAGAAAATAATCTACATAATAACAAACATTGGATCCATAGTGGGAAATAGTTTAAAATAGGTATTTACCTACTTCCTTTAGTTAAATTATAACGCAATATTTTCATCAAATTATAATTGTTTCAATACGTTGGTAGATTGTATTGGGCGTTTAAACAGTGTCTAATTTATTAAGACAATAAAAAATCTGTGAACATAAGCATCCATTATGCACGCATTGACTAGTTTGCATGTAATGCATTACGAATGAGTAAAGTTTCAGTGTGTGATAATTTCCTTCGTTCGAAAGTCAGGTTGGAGTTTCGAATGCATTCTTTCCTACACCTAAACGTTTAGTGGGTTTGCTGAGCATGGTCGTTGCGGGGCTTGGTATTTTCACTTGCACACTTCGATGGATGAATTGGTTTCCAGATAGAAGTGCCACATCCGGTGATCATTCCGGTACCGCAGCCTTACCCCGTGCGCGTGCCCGTCCCCAGGCCGGTGGCTGTACCGGTCGTCCAAGAGTTAATGGTACCCATTGAGAAGCCTGTCCCTTACCCCGTCTTCAAAAAGGTTCCATATCCCATAGAGAAGCCAGTGCCTGTGCCTGTTGAAAAGCAGGTAGTGATCATCTGAAATGTCAAACATCACTTATGTATCGTCTGACTTCATTATTAAATTAAATAGGTGGTAATATGGATAAAACTTTTAACCGCTTATACAATAAGTACTAACCAAAGATTCTTACATAGTAATAATGTATATACAGTGTTATGTTCGATGTTTTGGGTTTTAGAAAATCTTTTCGTGTACACGTCTGTTAAGATCGTTCATTTATATAGTATTATTTGAGTCACAATTTATATGTATATAATTTTATTACGTAGTATAGTTACGCTTTCACGCATGCTTATTACACTGTAGATTCAGTAAAAACTCAATATCAAATGAATGTTATTTATCTATAACTTGAAATATTTATTTTTCAAGGTGCCAGTGCCAGTGGCAAAACCGTATCCCGTGCCAATACCGCAAATAAGGCCAGTGTTCCACCATTCGAAACATCGCGATGAGTTCAATAACTTGGATCACGACGACGATTTTGATTATCTGCCCCGACCCGAAAGCAGCAAAAGGGTACCCTATGCCAACAGACCGAAAAAGTAAGTAGTTCCGTACTAAATCACTTTCATGGTAAACGTAAACATCATCATGCCTGTAATCCGCGAAGAGGTTGGCAGAGGAGTGTAGTATACGCCCGCGTTTCACCAGTTACGTTTACGTCCCATTATGGAATAGATGGTGAACATATTGCTGTACACTGGTCTCAAATCAATACTCCGAGCCCACTACTAGCAATTTCTAAGTTAGAAAAATCGTATGGTACTTTCATCGTGAAATATTTATTAAACCATGTCTTAAAGTAGAAAGCAGCAGTTTATAATTCTTAATATTCTAAGTTTTATGTACAGAAAACTGTTATCAAATTCGTCTCATTTGATGCTTTTTGTCTTGAAACCGGTCAACCACCTCAAGCATTTTTCTAGCATCATCTTTTTTTAGTAAATAGTGGGAACGAACGTGTAAATAACTGAATAAGAGCATTGCCAAGGCCAAGTAAGAAAAAAGTTATTTAGCATTCAAAACTTTCCACTTGCGTGCAAACAATTTGTGCATAGTCAACACTGACGGTTATGTCACCACAATTATGCGTGTTATGCATAAACCGAGCGTGCAATGTGTAAGTTTAAGGATCGTCTTTTATTAAGGAAATGTTCATAACGTTCCAATGTAATCTCTGACGCGCTTTAATTACACGGACAGTGTATCAGCGCGCTATTTTTTGCGCTAACCTTTGATTAATTCGATTTTCAATTTCATTCAACTTATACATATGTCGGTGCCATGAAGTCTTTATTTCTTTAAATTTGCTTTACGTTTGTGGCCTTCCCTTTTGACTACTAGCTAGAATTGTCTAGGACTGTTCGAATAGAATGCTAGAAGCCATTAAATTTATACATTGGTGAAGTGGATGAAACATAATAAAAATTATTTGAAATACAACAAAAAGTATTTTAAACATAGCAAAAAACATAAAAAACAAAAAATATTTTAAATGTAAATATAAAAAAGTATTTAAAGTATGATATAATAAAAAAATATTGGAAATATAATAAAACAGTGTTTTTTACATGGTTACTGAATCCATTAATATGCAAATATAATTTTGGAACTTATTCGATTTTTATCTATACAGTTTAGAATCGATTTAGTGAAATGTACAGATCCATTAGTTATGTATATACCTAAGCAAATATTAACGTTATTTGCACCTAGACTTATATCAATAGATTTATACAAATTGATTTATATAAAAAGATTATGTTTGAAAACTTAAGTACAAAATTCATGTTATTTCCAGTTCCCGTAATCGTCAGCGCAGGCCTTCACGAACAGCGCTTCCAGAACACAGCAGAAGGAGATGGCCCCAGCACCAGACAGAAACGAAAGACTGGAGATATTCCAGAAGACCTCAACATTCATCTATAGAATCTCAATATAGTCGGTACAAACCTCGTGATAGGGAATACGAAGACCATGAAAATGAAGACAGAGAGTACTTAGCTTACTGTAGGAGAACTGGCAATTGTTAAAGTTCTATAAAACTGTTGTAGAAATGACATTCTTACTTAAAAAACAGAAGTGTAGATGTGATTTCAGATTAAGTAGTGAAAAATATTACCAGTTTTACGAAAATGCATTTCAGAATTAAATTTCTTAACTTGTTTATTGTTTAGATTTATTCAAATTATTGGTAGATATAGCATAGACCTCAATTTTCGTTCAACGTTTAATATTTTAAAATTTGTTATGCATAAAACGTGCCAGTCTTTATAGTTTCTAAGTTCGCTTATACTCTCCCATATTAAGTAGTATATAGTTATTTATCATAAATAATATTAATCGTAATTTTTGCATAAGTGTGTTATTTGATTGTTGTAAATAAATGTTTTTCATAACAAATCTTTTAATTTACAGTAGCCGGTAATGAGACCTAAAAGTGTAATTGTCATTTTAATTTTTTGCATTGCCTCGTTCAGATGATGCCATAACTTGAGACTTGCATACCATGTGTACCGTCTTTTTTAAATTGATATTGGAATATACGGGTGCTAATAATCTTTTATAGTTTATTAAAAAATCTGATTATAACTTTTTTTTTCGCTCTGTACAAATACGCCGCTGTTACGTCATCACAGCGCAGATACTCATGCTATCGCGTACGGGTTCTGTATAAAACAATACGTTAGCTGTCGAGATGTTATATTGCAGTGCGCACGCGCGGGAGATCAGCGGACGCGCATGGATGCGCGCTTTTCCCAACGCTCTGCTTAGCAATGCGTGTTACTTCTTCAGAGACACACGCCATTTTTATTAGTTCCCGTACGACAAAAAACGATCTGGTATTTAGGTACATTCTTGATTGATAAGAATAGATCAGACGTGTATTGGCGTTTCCATACATTTAGTTATGGCTATTTGCCATTCGTTTAAATGACGATGTCTTTTGATTAACATACTTCAACTATGTTGTTTATTTGATAACTTTAAACATTAAAACGTTCACGTACTAAAAATAAACAGTTTTTATTATAATAGCTTGAAAATTGTAGCATTATTAGGAAGTATTATTATTATACTAAATGGCTACATTTAAAATGATATTTGTTTTTGCCATATATGTATATATTTGTAGGCAGAAACTGGATGCAGATAGCTGAGGACAGGGCGCGATGGCGCTCTTTGGGGGAGGCCTATGTCCAGCAGTGGACTAGGATAAGCTGATGATGATGATGATGATATATAAATTACTTTTCTATAGATCAAGATGATTAATTTATTCTTAATAGATTTACACATGCCGCTACCGAATTTTATGTTTACATTTAATTTCACTACACAATTGTTTCGTTTAAAATTTTGTTTTATCACTAATTATTGAAGCAGTGTTTTCTTGGCAAGCCCGTTGGCGGCATTTTCTACGACTATATTCACTAACACGGTCAATGCGCGACTTCTGTACGTTTTATCAACCTTTAATATACACGAATTGTCCTGCAGAAAAACAGATCAAAACTTCTTGATCTCAGACTAAGGCTCGTAACGTAACCTAGTAGTGCATTACTAACGAATACAATTTTCTTTTAATTTTTTTTAACGTAAAATTAAGTTTAATATTTGTGTGTAATTCTAAGGTAGATGAATAGAGAAATAAACGAGTGCTTATTAAGTATGGGTATGGCATACATAGATGACGTTAAAATTTATAATAACTGAGAATATTTCACGCCGATTATTGAACTAGTGTCTTTTTCGCATCGTAACATTCTCTATTACATAAACTACTTACATAAATAAAACCAAAACATATATTAAACCATCAACTTAAATACGCACATATAATATGATCGCAAATGATATAAATGTGGAAATCCTTTGATTTTTCTAATCGTTGAAGGAAGAATTGGAAAAACATTGGAAGCCAAAAGAAAAATGTTGGCCTCGAAATATTTAGACTGCGAAATGAATGTGATTCAGCTGGGTAATGAAGACGCTGATGAGTTTCGGGATTAGTATTGAAGTAAATATTTTAATCACATTAATTGCCCGGGTCACGGCCAGTGGTTGATAGTCACGAACTATTTCGTTGTACCACTAGATGGGATGGCTGACAACCTTTCCCACAAACTGCAAGGTTGAATTGCATTCGTAGGCACAACGCTTCAAACAATGATCTGGATCTCATGCAATTAAAACAACAATGGGGTGAATGATAACACGTATCTTGGTGTTTTACTGCTATTTGTTTGCATACTATATGTAATGGTCTGTACTTACCTTTTGTTATAACACAAAGAGTTATACGATATCATACAGATACGGTAAAAATTTAACGTGAATGCCTTAAAATGTAATAATATGTTTTATATACATGCGTATTGCTTAGTATTTTGTACACATTTTGTTAATCTTGAATAGCGACAGCCTAGGGGTTTAAGTTTTGATCAAACGAATAAAAGGGGTTTTTTCGTTTCAGGTTCTCGCTCCATGGGTATAACTTTTGAATATTGGCACGTCCGTCTGAGTTTACAAAGTCACGAAGCCATAACAGCAAAGAAAATTTTAAAGGTTTTTTTATATAGTTATATTCCGACTGATAAACAGGCTTATAGGCCACCTGTTGGTAAATGGTCACCGTCACCTATGGACATTTGTTACACCCAAGGCACTCCTCGGCGCGTCTCCTCGTCTATGCGTTGCCGGCTTTAAATGAGAGCTCTCTTTGCGCTTTTCTTGAAGAACCCCATTTCATGGCGCTCCGAGAAAGCCTCAAATGGAGGCTCATTCCACATTTTGCACGTATGCGGTAAATACTAGCGCGCAAACCGATCCATGGAGGACCACCACGAGTGCAGTTGATACGGATAAAATTTCAATCTTCAATTTTGTATGAAGTTAGTTATATCGCATTTGGCATTTGGCATTCGCATTTCGCATTGTTAATTCATGCGAGGAGATCCGTGTCCAAGAGTGTTGGGATGGATGGTTGATGATGATGCCGTCAATACTATTGTAGGGTAGCTCCACTTTTTGTCTCGGGTTTAAATGTGGCTCTGCTTCTGTACCTAATTTTACTGTTCGTTTCTTACGTTTTAATACGAGCGGTAGACTCTCGATATACATACGTTCCATCTAACCTTACCGTTAGCAAGGTATTTATAATTGTAAATGTTCAATTTCTGTCAGTGTTTCCAGTTGTTTATGGTTACAGAATCTTTATTTCTCAAAAGATTACATTATAATCACTTACAGAGAAATATTACTTAACATTAGCA
>DVPG01000147.1:0-11807 GCA_018239085.1 Yanguna spatiosa spatiosa
GTAACCGGTGAAACGTGGGAGTGTTCTGCATTCCTCTGCCTACCTCTTCGGGGATTACAGGCGTGAAGTTACGTTTACTTTAGTAAAATAATTATAAAATAAATTCAGTTCGATTTTCATAAATTCAATTTTTCTCCCATTCTTCATCTATTATTGTTACGAGAATTTTTAATCACTGTTACGGCAGATGCTATCTTATAAACAGCCGTCTCATTGCCCACAAGACAACATGATATTGATACGTTTGAAGCCACAGATACTGTTCATTACAAAGATAATACTAACAGATATATCCGTTTACATTATTGATGTATTATATGCAGTTATTATGTATCGCTGTGTATTATTGATTTAAGTTGTGTACAAGTCAACCATATTGTCACATTAATACAATTGTCTGTTGGTACTTATATGTAATTAAACATTGGGATCCCCGTTACTATATATTAGGTACACAGATCTATTACACAATGATGCAATACATTCTCAAGAAACATTTTTTTTAGTTTAGCCCGACAAACAGGCAGACGGGTCATTTGAGGAATGTCGCCTATGAACATTTGCAACGCCCGAGAAGTGGCCAATGTGTTGCCGATTTTGTAACCTGTGGTAAGAGAGACATATGAATAATATGAGTAACATAAGCAATCGCTTACCAGCCAACGTCATATTAGCAGATTTCCTATCGACTGCAAATCTTGGCCCCTCGCTAGAAACCTCGCAGGAGTACTTCCCAATGCCCCGGTCGGGTCGCACCACGATGACGCACGACTTCAAGTCGCAAGAGCTGTTGGTGACGGCCACGGTGCTGCTGTTGAACGCTCTGATCTCCGACTGAAACAAGAAACGGAAATGAGAGTGGTGGAAGTAATTGACATGGTACAGATGCTGGAGTTGATTGAATTCGATTCGATTAGCTGAATGATCCAGTAGTTTTATTTGACTTGAAATAGTCAAACGTTCAATATCAAATGCTTTCTGTATGCATTTTATTGATATATTTTAGTGATAATGTCTCCTTTATGACGTCATGAAGATCGTAGGTTTGTAGTATTATAGTAGGAGTAGCTTTTATAATATGATTTGGTAGTTACTACAAGGCTATATTGCAATTGCTTAAGCTATCTTCGCGTTAGATGTCACCCCATCCTAATATCCATAGAATTAAAAAATATTTATTTAGTGAGAATGAGAGGTTTACACGTACAAACTCGTATACTTGTAAACTGAGCACGATAACTATTTTTCAATAAGACCTTCGCAGGTAGTGAGATTTAGCGGACAATCTTTGGAATTTCATTTCCGTGTACTTCCCAGGTTTTCCTAAAATGTGGACAATTCGATACATTTTTCTATATGCGTGGATTTAATGTCAATATCATGTTTTAAGAAATATTAAAATTGTATAGATTAATAAAAAATATACATGATATTGTCTTATCATTATTCATTATTAAGTAAGTCGAAATAATT
Source organism: Yanguna spatiosa spatiosa (assembly GCA_018239085.1). Lineage (NCBI taxonomy): Eukaryota > Metazoa > Arthropoda > Insecta > Lepidoptera > Hesperiidae > Yanguna > Yanguna spatiosa. The sequence goes on from DVPG01000147.1 coordinate 1,474, forward strand.
CAAATATCACAATAAATGCGAGTATAATATTTGCCTGCTTCGTTGGCCGTGTTGGTTGCAAGCGCGACTGTCGACCTGGTCTGGAGGTCCTGGGTTCCAATCCCGGGTCGGGTGCTACTCGATTTTTCTAACTTGAAATCTCTAGTATGATGGGACGTAAACGTAACTGGTAAAAGGTGGGAGTGTACTATACTTCTCGGCCTACCTCTTTGGGGATTACAGGTGTGATGTTACGTTTAATATTTGCCTTATAATTATATGAGGAGCAATTATTTTGCTTAATTGCGTTCACAAGTCTTTTTATGATACTTGCCTATGGCTGAATAACAATCCATCACGTTAAACTATGACGAAAAGATATTAGTGGTTAACTTGTCTGTTATAAGCATTTAAACAACCCTATGGGTTCATACGGGCATACTCTGGGGAAATTAGTTAAGTTGCCTACTAAACACGGAAGCTTATATTAAAGATTAACTTGAGTAAACAGTCCTCCGGTGACTGATAGTTTCATTTAGTAGAGCTTACTACGTCACTAACTACTAGCTATTACAAGTTTCTAGAACCACTTGTTCAGTGTTTGTTGCAGCAGCAACCACTACTGCTTTAGTTACTACTGCCAACTGCTGCCATGGGCGCCGCCAAGATTATTTTCAGAAACGTTTACACACCGCAGTTTTCATTAAAAATATGATTTTTAGTAGTTCCTGCTCATAATTACAAATAGGTAAAATTAATTTGGGTATGTCAATTAAGCTTCCAATTTCAATCGCGCAGGTATATGATAAAATAAATTCAAATAGTGACTTCATAAAAATAATACTTAATTTATTCGTATTCATTTTGTTTCATGACAGGGCTGAAGGTACTACCCTCGTCAACCTTCTAACGACGCCCAAGACTATTTCAACAAGATATAAATGTTTGAGGCTGTGACCACACGATTCATACCAATATAAACAGCTATGTGTCCATGAGTGTCCATAAAGCGTATGAAAGTCCCTTATGATAATGTAAACTATTTGAATTAGACGTAAAAGCAATTTGCTGTAACAAGAATTGCTTTAAAAACAAAAACCCACGAGTTAGAAAAAAGTTTTGAAAATAAATAAAATAAATAATAACGGCTTACGATTACACTTACACCCAGCGAACTTGCTTCACTGCATTGCGAAATTAAAAAAGTTTATGTTATAACCCAGTATTCTCACTAGCCGCCCTCACCTCGGCCCACTGTTTGGGGTTAATAAAAAAAAAAAACGAAAAAATAAAACCTAAAATATGTTTAGTAAATTGAATGTTTATACAAAATAACTCCAGTCGAGTCAGACTGAAGATATTTTGCGTCCGACGCGTAATAGATTGTAAAAGTGAAATATTAAACGAACACTTAGAGAATAATTTAGAGACTCAGAAGTGCTAGAGGCTCGCTCAAGTGTACATAATTCACTCGCAAATCTGATTATTCAGCCCTTTGGACTCGTACAGTGTTTGGGCATAATATAAGATCACGATACTATGTCACAAGAAAAGCCTAGAAATACCGACAGGCCTAATCTCATCCCTGAGTGCAGATACAATCTGTATAATTGTGTTAGATTGCTGAATACAACAATAATATAATGGAACCCCAAAGTTGTAATTATATGACAGCAAATATTTTTCACCAAGTCATTGCGCGCCAAAGTTGCACTTAAATATTTGCATAACTCTGTTTCACTCCTAAAAAGCGTTGGGTATATACATATGTGTTTAAATATTGGATTAAAAATTACCAAATTTATTCAATTGGATGATGTTTACATACTACAATATCCAAACTAGGTAAGAACAGTGTAGTTACCGAGGTTCGCTGGTACAAATAAACGTAGCGGTGTGTGCGTGGTCAGATGATCACTTTCTTACCCGTATATTTAAAATACGAAAGAAGTCAAATAATGATTGCAATCGCAATCTTATTCCGCCGCTCCCCGCCTACTGCTCTTGCTATCGACGCATCAGTACCGACAGTAATCTAGTCGTTATACGCGTGTGTGAGATATTGTCATACTTAAATACAACTGAAAATATGATAAAACTAAACAAAGGCCCTCCATGCCATTAAGACTTCGCTATGACGTCATCAGGTGTGCGAGGCGCTTAGTTACTTTCTGCGAGTTATACTTAGTGCTGTAGTGTGCGTTTAAATATTCATGTTTGAATGTTCCTAATGTATACAATTCCTTTACACATTACGATAACAAATATCTCTTCATATTTGTATAACAAACAAAGGCCATATTGTTATAATACACATTATTGCCTGCTTTTGTTTTTATAGCGGTAATGGAAAATAAATATTTTTCGCGATTATACGATATCCCCAGGTGTGTAAATATGTGCGTTTTATTCAATACGTCTACAGCTGGATATTGCAGGCGTCGATTTGCTTTTAATTGGATTTTAAAACAAATGAACACTTGAATTAACGACTCGAATTCATTTGTAAATCCAATAGCATGTTTAAATTGAATTTTCGTCATTTTGCATCATCACGATTTCTGCTAGTTTTTTTTATTTTATTAGACAATATCGAGAACTATCTCAATGAATATTGAAGAAGCATGTTTTTAAAAAGTAAGTGGAGAATCGTTGGGGTATACTTCATTCCTCTGTCTATCTTTTCGGTAAAATACAGGCGTGATGTTACGTAGTCTATTAATATATTTGTGTAAGTATTCTATATTCTTAAATATTATTAAAGAAAAATATTTATTAAGACAGTTATAAGTCTGCTATCATCCTGAGAGGAGACCCGTGTCCAGCAGTGCAAGTATAGATGGGATGATGATGTTGATTTTTATTTAGCAAGATTTTAAATTTGAATATAGCAAAATTTTCGAAATAGTACAAACTCGATTTATTGCCGTAAAGGTCTAAACAAAAGCGTAAAGTATGTATAATATATTTAGTAACCAAAAAGGTTGCTTCATTTTCACCTTTCGTACTCACCTCATTACCTTTAATTTCTTAACAATAGAATTTCCAGTAAATTCCAACTTCGCACAATAGAATCCTTAACGACAATAATCCTACTAATCTTTGGTAATAAGACTTTCTCAATTATAAATAATTTATTAAACGCTAAGACATCGGTGGGTGGTGAACAATTGTGTCGTTCCACTAATTCTACGAAATTGTGATAGACATGAGGTTTCTATCACAATTAGGGGTTCAGAAGAGTGAGAGTCCTAGTCTGCTACGCGGGCCGTGTGCGGGTTGGCAGACTTCACGTGCCTTAGATACCATCATGAAGAACTCTAAGGTGTGCAGGTTTACTCATAACAATATACATATATGTACATATGCAGTGACATATGTATATTTAAGCCGTAATACGATTACGTAAACCTGATTTGAGCAAAAGCTTCTTAAGGTCAGATTTCTATGTAATGTGAGACTGATAACATCAAATGTTAATTTTAAACGACCCTCGATACGGCATCTGTGAGCCATTAGATGAATTAAACCTCTTTTAAAGGTTATCTTCGATCTATCTACGTTTTACTGCTTTGTGGATTCATGAGGTTTTTAATTCTGTTTCTAAAATAACTTTAAACAATCATTTAAATGATTTAGCAAATTTATTCTTTTGTTTCAGTCTAACATCATCTAACATTCATACGTTTCATGATTATACGAACAATATGTATGTACATGTACATATTTCCCTAACGTATTATAAAAAGATTATTCAATGAACAGATAACTTAATAAAAATATTTTTAAGACTCGTTGCATAATAGAAATAATACAAAATATCTCGGCCGACATGAACCCAGGTAGGAAGGAGCCTTTAATAAAATTCGCGCTTTCATGAAAAACTTTTATTCATACATAGCCAACCTTTTATATAAGAACATCTTTCATAATAGAGACGTCACTTGAAAATGTTTTGTCGGGCACGAGATGGTGAGTGGAAAAGGAATATGTTTTTTTTCTGAAACCCCCGATCTAAATAAAAGTAAGATTCAGCCGCGTAAGTACAACAGCTGTTTTTATGTTATTATTACATCTAGCTATGTTATATGTATATTTGACTGCCTCGTTGGTCGTGTTGGTTGCAAGCGCGACCGCCGCTCGAGAGGTGCTGGGTTCCATTCCCGGGGCGGGTACTATTAGATTTTTCTAATTTAGATTTTCTAGTAGTGGCTCGGAGTCTGGATTTTGGCCGGATAGGCTCACCACCTACTCCATAATGGGACGTAAATGTAACTGGTGAAACGTGGGAGTGTAATTTTTTTTTTTTTTTATTTATTTACATTACAAAGTACATAGTCTTTAGGCTCATTCTGCCAAACTATGATGCAGTTTGTCGGCAGTCTGTCTACTACTAATACTACACTCCTCTGTCTACCTCTTCGGGGATTACAGGCGTGATGTTACGTTATATGTATATATTGTATGACGTATAAATGCATGAGTTTTGAGAATATTACTGGACGATTTTCTTTAAATGTTATAAGAATAAAAATTACTAATAGCTGATTTGATAACGTGATGTCTGCCTGCTATGAAATAAAGTGTTTAATTTTCATTCAGAGATTGAAAAAACTCTAATGACTGTAAAATTATTTTTATATGACTCTAAAATTATTAGTGAATATTTTCGTTTACTTTCATAATTGATGTATTTTATTTTAAACGACTACTGTACTGTTCACAGCTTGGCAAATTAACGGAGCTGTTTTATTTTTTGTAGAAACTTGTTAATAAATATACATACTTTATAACAAAATTTGTACCTACATGTTAAATGTAGCTATTGGACACCTCAATTAAAGCACGCGGCATCAAGTACCGAAACCTGATACATTGACGGGTTTCCTAAACTGGACTGGAACTTGGACAAGAATTCCACAGAGGATATAAATAAACGGCAAGAACCTCTCATCCAGATGGGACATTGTTTGATTATTTATATAAATTGCCACGTAAATACTTTTGCAAAGTGAGTAATATAATGAGAAACGGTTATTTAATAAATGATGTGCCATTACTGAGTAGTAACACGAACAAAATGCAATAAGTAAGTGCTAATTAGACATGAAACCAACAGACCACATATTAAAGTCTGTGTAACTAGAGTGATTTCATAATTGTTTCTTAAAGGAGACTTACTCGTATTTAAAGCCAGTTTAGTTAAATTATTCAAAAAAGAGGTAAACAGCGGAAAAATCCGCGCAAATAAAACTAAACAATGTATTTTTACACCGTGTCGAGCCCGCTCAGCTAGGTATTCGTAACAGTAGTGCGATATAAATAAGCCCTGTTCGCATTGAATGTGAACAGCGGATAATGCTAGGACCTAGCAAATCCTGAATGTGGCTTCGAGGCGTGAAAAGGTCTCCAGTGTTATTTATCGCGACATCCATTGTCGACGTCATTCTGCACTATACAAGTGGGAATTTGTTCGCATTTTCACTCCATATACATTTAGTTACTTGTTTATGTATTCAGAGAACAATGGTGACAATCCGTAGAAGGCGCTACTGAATACTAAGGAGCTATAGAACGCTGACGTTCGTATTGTCTCACTTGAGCCCAACCTTCAACGCCTAGGTAATCGTAGAATCAGTTGCACTAAATTATGAGCTTAAAGCTCGTTCGCTCCCGGAGATGACATTGATTGATGCGTGCCATTCTGCAATGCAAACAAACACGTATAGGGAAAACACATATTATGTGACAAATTACCGTCTTAAATTATATAAAAAACATGCCTTACTTCATTTTATAAATAAATTCGCTGTTGCGACTTCGACTATTTAACTACATTTTTAGCTTCCTGATCAAAAAGTTTCAATGATTTCGTATTCTGTTCGAATTTACTTTTTTTTTTAATTTGAGTGTCGTCCCTGCGTTTGGGCTTAATTATGTAGAAGAGATATAGTGACAGCGTTTAAAATGGTTAATATATGTCTATTATGACACCCTGGTTGGACATACACCGGTCAATACACCAGTCTGACATTCAGACGACCCCTGACTCGATCCCAGCAAACATATCAGATATTTAATATGAGTTTGGGTGTATTTCTAATCGTAACACGCACACAGTGTGTGCATCTATGTTGTCTAATAGATTTTAAATAAAATTGTTGAGAATACTGTTTTATTTCCCGACCCTTTTAACGTTCCATTCCTGGACACGAGTCTCCTCTCAGAATGAGAAGGTTAAGGCCATAGTCTGCCACGCTGGCCAAGTGCGGGTTGGCAGACTTCACACACCTTAGAAAACATTTCTTTTTTTATCTCAAAGGTGTGCAGGTTTCCTCACGATGTTTTCCTTCACAGTTATAGCAAGTGATATTTAAACTTAAACGAACATTTTGTAAAGAGGGGCGCGCCAGGCCTGAACCCGGTCTCCCGGAGTGAGGGACTGAATTTCAAACCACTAGGCTATCACTGCTTACAGTAATACTCATTACTGTCAAGATAAATTTTAAAAAGCGGAACTGATTTCGATAAATACGTAAAAGCATATATTACAAATGTATTTTGGCGTTTTAATTTATAAACACGTAAGATAAAAAATATAAATAAATTTGGGCCCTACCTTTGCAATTCGAATGCAATACATGCTCATAAAATTTGTAGCTTCTGTCAAAATCATTTAAAGGAACATGTTTAGGGTGGAGTCGGGAATACTTGTACATTATTATTTATATGATTTTCCAGTTGGTCGAGTGGTTGCAAGCGCTACTGCCGATCGAGAGGTCATGAGTTCGATTCCTAGGTCGGGTACTATTGGATTTTCCAACTTAGATTTTGTAGTTGGAATTTCTAGTAGTGGCTCGGCGTCTGGATTTATGCCCGGTGTATAACAATAGGCTCACAGTCTATTCCATGGTGGAACCTAAATATAGCTGATGAAAAGTGGGAGTGTACTACTCTTCCCTGCCTACCTCTTCGGAGATTAGAAGCGTCATGTTCCGTAATTATTTATATCTAAACGAGTTAAATGTGTTTCAAATAATTTTAAACTTATTAAATTTTATCATATTTCGTCAAAAAATTCTAGTTGATTTATTTGACACGTTACATGCATAAAACATGACTTACGACGTAACTGCTCACAATACATGAACAAATATTGAAATCAGTTTCACATTTTTATACAACAAAACATAACAGACTCAGCTAAACAAAATAGTTTAATATGATTTCTGAAGGTAAAAAAGGTTTTAAAATTACGGAATACTATCCAATGGAACCTACGCTTAGCTTATGATTCTCCTTTTAATAAATGTGAAGAGATAAGTTTCTTAATTAAGCATTTGGGGTATTAATGACGACGCAATCTATAATCAGAATGGGAGCAGACGGAGATGCCGTGTACGTTTTTGCTTGCGGCGATAGCTGATATTTCGATTTCAATTTCAAATAAGTGCTAAGTTAATTCTAATTATACAATGGTATGTTTATTTCCAAATGAAAGATTCAGGACCATAGTGTTTCCACGTGGACAACTGCACTAATTGGCATCCGTTAATTTTGAGGCAGCAGCCTAAAGAATATATTGCGTTCTTACTCTTAAGCTTAGGACTAATCGGGGATTAAATCGGCCGCGGCAAAAAATCGAATTTGCGATGATTAGAAAGCAGATGTTCCAACTAATGAGCACCTAATGTTACAACGTTTGAGCGGGGGACAAAAACCAACGCCATGGCATACATATTGTACATTGTGGTTAATAAGTAAATGTTGGAACATAAATAATCTAGTACAAGTCATTGAAAGGATACACTTGGACCTTTTAGGCACTAATAAACGTAGCAAACTAGGATGATTGGCTTGATGTTATGTAATTACTGTAACTATAAGTGCCAATCTGTATCCAACTTCGAATAGGACTTAATGTGTCCATAAATACAGTCATAAATAGCTTGTGTGACTACGGAGTGGATTGGATTGACTCATGTCTTAGTGTTTTCGCCTCTTAAATGCCACTTAAAATAAAATTGATAGCAAGTATTATTTTGCGGCTGATATGATGACTGACAGAGAGCTTTGAATGCCAAATAAAATAGTAGAGATTTCAGTCCCGTCTGTTAATCTAGTGGATATTGTAGGGCCATATTCTTGTACAATAGGGTTCGTTGAGTTGTCTTATAAATCTTCAGTGTTTAAAAGACGTTATTTAGTTGTGCTTGATCGATGTTAGCTAATATAAAGATTAGAAAAATGTTTAGCATCGTCATGGTTATTCAACATATTCATGGAAATCGGCGTTAGGACTTGCAGGTCAATATATGTATATATGCACGGAGAGTATTTAATGTAAAAGTAAAGTGAACATAAGTTCAAGAATAAAGTTATGATGTTTGGTAGGGTATACAATTAAGGTTGGGAAAGAAAAAATACATATGGCTGGGCTACCGCATAAAGTTGTATACCTAGTATGCTTGGTCATAATATATGCTAAGCACGAGATTGATATTATAAGCATAAAAACTGTTAAAAAAAGCATTTGAGGAAAGCCCCATTTACGTGTACAAAGGTATACCTTTATGAATAATCGGATTGTGTTTTTAAAGGGGCGTCTGGCGATGCATGCAGCAGTACCGCTCCATCACCAATACATCGTGGAGAATGTTGGGTCTGGCAGAAACGGAAAAAAGGTAGCAATTGTACGATAAAAATGAGAGCATCAAGAAGTGTATATGCTGTGTGTATAATTGATGAAGTTAGCCACCTATTGAGGAAAATTTATTTACAAAGCAAATAGAACTAGTTATTATTATTATTTTGCTTGACCATTCAAGTCAACCATTTACATTGTATATATTAACATTGGAAATATCCCTGGCATCACTGGAAAGTGCACAACTAACTAATAAATGATAAATAAATATCATTACATTAGCTGACATCATATTACTTCCCGGTTTGCTTAATATTACGTGGTTGTAAATTAGCCTCGATGGTCTGTCGGTTGCAATCGCGACTGCTGACCAAGAGTTCATGTTATAGAGTTATATTATAGGGTTTTTCTAACTTCAAATTCCCAGTAGTAGCACGCAGTCCGGATTTCTATCTGGTGTGTGTCACCATTCCATCCCATTCCGTGAAATTCATAAAATCACTGGTGAAAACAGGAGTAATGCACTGTCCTGCCTACCTTCGGGGAAGTACAGGCGTAACGTGATATTACTCAATAAATGTTAACATCGAGAGCCCCGTCGTACCGACCTCTTAATCCTACTCATATCTCCACATACATTTGCTCTCATTGCAGTATGACCACAGTGTGAATCAACATAATCGTTACACTTACGGTGAGGGTACTATTACTACCCAAATGAATCAATTTTCTCTTTACCGCCGACTTATTTCCTTGATACATACATACGATATACTAGCAAGATGAATTTGTGGCCCCGGTCTATTTAATACTTCGTTTGAATGTTCTTCCAATAAAACTAGAAACACTAATAATATAAGTATAAATAATGACATATAAATCATGACAAGATAATTTAGAGCACGATCGACATTATTTTTAGGGTGATTATAAATATGTTCTATGTATCCATCTTCACTACAATACGTCAAAAGTAATTCTCGGTTCAATTCTATAATTTAAAGAATAGGTTAATAAGGATTAGTAGGAGGTTTATAAGGATAAATAGTGTTGAAATTTTTCCCTCAAGACACATACATTACCGGTACTTAAAAGAATAAATAAAACAAATGTCAATGTTATAAATTAAAGCGAAAGTGATTTTGCGTCTCTGCTACGTTTTGGCGTTGAAGTCGTTGATCCGATTTTGTAGAAACGTGATATGGTGATAACTTGAAACCTGGGAAAGGACACAGGCTACTTAAATATCTCTCTAATAACCTCAAATGTAATCAAATAAGAGATATACGGGTAGGAGCTATTATGATATTAACTTCACTCGCCACGCTCAGTGTAACAATTAAACACAAGACTAACTACATTCGTTGTACAAATAAATGACGCAATAATTAAAGTAATAGCAGTAAAATAAAGTTGATGAACAACTGCTTTCCATTTTGTAGTGGACGGGTTATCATACTACAAAAACCCGGCGTGTTATCAACGTATGCACTGAGCGAACCACGCCTAGCATATCGTTTCCGCACGAATAACCTCCTGAGCAATTATTCAGTTGAAACCCATTTAGGCAATGCGCTTGGATGTGGTCAGCGTTTTAGTATAACACAATGTTTCAGTATGGAGTTCTCCAATATTATTGCACTGTTGTACTGTTAGGCGCGGTCTGCCTAGGCACAGCAAGATGCCCTCGGCAGCAGCGTAGGCTGTG
>DVPG01000148.1:0-11796 GCA_018239085.1 Yanguna spatiosa spatiosa
AGGTAAGGGTCGTGTTACCTGAGGTTAGTACACTTTCGTCTTTTTTACCACCACCTATGCCATGACGGGGCGTAAAGGTAACTGGTGAATCGTCGAGTGTACTACGGTCCTCTGCCTAGCTATTCGCGGATTACAGGCGTGATTTTAAGCCTTCTTTTTGATTAATTTATCGTGGCAAGTAAGCAGACGGACCACCTCATTTGTAAGTGATCCCCGTCGCCTTTAAACATGTGCAACACCAGAGAAGTTGCCAATACATTTCCGGCTTTGAATTGCCGGATCGTCTGATGTAGGATCTATTCCTGGAAACACGAAACGTTCTCAACAAGTACCCCATTACTTGGCAATTATAAAATGGATGAGGCTTAAGCGCTTGCATTAGAAACCGGTAGATAATTGCCGGTGGACGGACAGGGCACGATCCTATCAGTCCCTGCAACAGATTAAATTGTGCAGCCACATTGTTGTTGGTGAAACTAATTGGATGTGGAACTCCGACTGCCCCGTTCTTATAGAATTGAAGAGTTCTTCGTTAAATAATTTAATTTAGTTTATTCATCATCATCATCGTCAGGTAGAAAGCAGGAGCACAAAGATTTGATGCCACTTTAATTTAAATAACACTAACATTAAGAAACAAGAACACTGAGTATATAACGAGAGAGGGTCTAGATTAATTTATTGATCTTCATTTATTTTAATTTGTTATCTGTTTATGTAAGACCTTATTCAACTGTCAAAGAAACTATAGGATCACATTTCCAACAAATTACTCAGACGTTGAACAAAAACTCCACTGCATTACTTCACATTAAAAATGAAATTTTTGTCCAAGTATTTCATAATCCCCGCAAGGATCTAAATGAAACGGTGCGACTTAAAATAGAAAATGTAGTTGTATGTAAATGTAGTAGTAAATGAGATTTCTAGCCAATTGGTCCATATTTTCTCCAGATAATTGCGGGTTTCGCTATCGATTGCTACCCACGGATAAATGAGGTTAACAAATGTGTTGTAATTTTCTACTTAAAGCCTGATAGCTGGCGAGCTTCTCAGTTAAAGTGTAATTTACTCGTGGTAGCTAATGAACGAGCTGGTCGTTCTTTGTATGGGCTGTGTTGGCAGCGATGAATGCAATTTGCAAAATTACTGTTTTGCTGCTTTTTCTTTGATGCGCCATTAATGTAATCAGCCTCGGACTATTATGCTTCATTGACTTATTGATATTGGTTAAGATTTACGATACCATCACTTTGTTACATTGCTGTGCGTTCTCCTGTTTTTGTCTGTCTTCAAAATCTCTTTATGTAATTAGCTTTTCAGTTGCCTCAAGGAAATAGCTTTTAGTTGTAAATCTTACAACCGCTCTTTTTCAATATTCACTATATCTTTGTGTGTTGTTCAACCTCTCATGTAATTGTTTCTATCTATGTTCTTTGTATTATTTGTTAAGTAATGAAGGTTTCATATACAGCAGTTTTTGTTGCCATCATATATTATATAACCTAGTGGACTTAAATTTTTTGGACTGTATAAGTAGACTAATATTATTGTGTACCAGTAGTAATATTAATTGCTCAGAACCGTATGCAATTGCTTTAGTTAAAGTCCGTGAGTCCAGTGATATAATCTGATGGCCGTTATGAATTATTTCTCAAATATTACTAAAAACAAGCCTCTCATTATATACGATATTGCCCTTTTTGATCCCTGGACAAACATCAAATCCGCCCTTGGGATTAATAGTCGATCGACGTCTTCTATTGTTCCGCACAATCTATCGCATCGCCTCAGAGGGTTAAGTGTTTAATCTACAGGCACATTTTGTTAATACGCATGCATATTAGTTACGTGTACGCTGCGGTCGCTAGCGGCGCATTGTTGTTGAAGATTAAATCTCAGCACATTGTTCCTGGCGTCGTGGTCGCAAGGGCGTTTCGCTTTATTGTTCTTTATAACGTCGAATACGCGGATCCGCGTCCGTCTTGAGAAACTGTTCGTTTAAGTCGTCACAGACGCCCAGAAATTCATGGTCAGGTTTTACAAAACAGAAGCGTACGTCGAAAGTAGCGAAGATATCACGATTAAGGTGTTTTTTTCTTCTCTTTTTGTGTTGTTTCCCTGTACAACAATGCTGGTACAACTCTAAAAAAACCATACCAACCATACCCAATAAAAATTATGTACGAGGAAAAGAATTTAGCGTTGTGCTCATTTATATGCAGGTATATGCGGATGTATATATTTAAGCACACGGATATGATAACTCAACTAATGATGATGATGGTATGAAAAGTAATGTTAATACATATTCTGAATTCATAATGATAGCCAAATAGAATTACAGTAAACAAATAATTGTCCAAAATGTTTGATACCGTGAGACCTAGCTTTAAACACCATAAATAATAATCTGTTCGAATAACTCACACGCAGAAATCTAATCCCAAACTAAGTTTTGGCTACCTAAGTTTTTGGTGTCGGAGGGAAAACGTTAGAAGAATACACCGGGATCATGGATATTGGATTATGAGGGATTTTTATGACTATGAGGATATTTACGATGACGATTATGAGGGATTTTTATGACCACCTCGATGGCCTTCCTCTGCATGAATAGGAGGACTCCGGGATCTCCAACAGAACGTACCAGTGTTCCTCTGGCGCGAAGCCTCTGAACTATCCAGCTAATAACTAGGTATTTAATCATCCATCCATCCATCAGCCTCTGGAGGCTCACTGCTGAACATAGGCCTGCCCTAATCTACGCCACTCCCCGCGGTCGTGGGCCTTTCTAATCCAGCAGCTTCCGGCTGTCTTCTTCAGGACGTCAGATCATATGGTTGGAGGGCGACCTACGCTCCTTTTACCGAGCCGTGGCCTCTAGGTAGTTAATAAGCAAGTACATTATTCAACACATCATTTTACAGTCTTCGACTTTGCTGCGAACAATGTAGTAGTAGTAATTGTACTGCTCATGGTTCACTAACTACATTTGAGGTACAAAGAATTTCAGGAGTATATTGAAACTATTTTCACGTTTAAATATGCTCATTACAACTTTGTGTCGAAATCTGAATTTTAGTTCAATCCAAAATATTCATGCACCATCACCTTTGAAGTTTAGTTGTTGTTATAACCATAAACAACCCGGATGTGCTAATAAAAGTCGTGACGAAAGACATTTTATAAATTATACATGGAATCGCCAGCCTTGAGGGACGAGTTCTCGGGCGAAAGGTCGGCCATGAGTCACCGTGTGCTGTTGACTTAAGTTATGTAAACGATTACTAACTTTGTTAATGCCGTTACTGTAACATATGGGAACTGGTTTTTTTTTTAATTGGCTCCCGTCTGACCTTCATATTAATCACTTAGGGTCATTATTAAGGACTGCGAAAGAGCAAAAGTTGATCGAGCTTGGTAAAAAAGTCTGTTTGAACTTGCAACGTAGCTTACACGGACGGATGTTCTGAACTTCATCATCAGCCTGTTTTATTCCGCTGCCCGACGCAAACGCTGAGCGTGCGGTTTGGGGATCGAGAGACAGCTTAGGAAGAACTGAGATAAAGGGATTAACATTTATTGTTGCTTGTTTAGGATTTTTTAACTTATTGATATTAAAGTAAAATTATTAAATAATATTAGCACGTTCTATAACGCCGAAATTGTAATAATTTTATTAATAAGACTATTTTATAAGTTCTAATTGTACGTGAATGTACAATTTTTTATGAGAATTAAGTTCTTGAACCTAAAGCAACAGTCGTGAAGTGTTCTATACAAAGTATGGTTCGATGTAATCCTAACATACCATAGACAGTAAAAACTATTTATACTTGTAAGAGCGTAGTTTTAGCGAATTTGAATAGTAGAGTCGGAAGAGGTACTTACACACAGTTGAACGTATTACGATCAAATGACAGAAACAAAAAGAAACCAAGAGTACTACTATTAGACGAGTCTGTATGACTACTGCTAAAAATGAAGTAGACAAAAAATTCTGTTCTCATCGTAGTCAGTTTAAACCCGTGTTCTCTACCTAACCAGGGAATTGAGCGTGACAATATACATACATATTATGTATGTGATCGTTATTTATGAATATATATTAATTTCAAATTAATTTTGTTACAGGTATATTGTGGCGTTTGAGGTGATATATGTATGATGCGGTGAGAAAGTAATTCTCAAAATATCTTGCTTTCTATATTATTGCATGCTCAAAACTCGACGACTAAAAGAATTAAATCAGTAGACTGCAAAGTCTATTGTTCAAGAGTTAATGCCCTAAAGTATCTTTTTAATTTCCCTGCATCAATTGAGCCAACCAACTCCTTGCCCAAGAATAGCAACTTTGTAGCAGTAAAGATGCACTTAATTTATGATGTTCTCTAAAGCATGTGCATTTTGCCAATCAGCTCTTGGCTAGTATGGTTAACTACTGCCTCAATCTATTTAATTTCGTGAGGAGACAAGTTCCTTACACTAAACAGTAAAGGTTTATGAGATTAGATTCGAATTTTAGCTTGGAGTGGAGTTTTATTATTCTAATTTTGTATATAAATGGGTAGTAAGAGTTTAAAATAAAAATATCGTGAGCGATTTTTACACAGTTGATGGCTAGCAAGTTGTCTCCACTATTCATATTTCAAGGTTCCCAGAATCCTTCATCGTTGGTACAATGTCCATGGCCAGTAGTCGCTATTTGTCACACAAAGGTCAAACAACTCGTCATGCAGCTTAAAACGAGGGACATTAGTAACTAACACGCACAGTAATGGAGCCATAACGTAACATCACGCCTGTAATCCCCGAAGAGGTAGACAGAGGAATGCAGGACACTCCCACGTTTCACCAGTTACTTTTACGTCCGATTATGGAATGGGTGGTGGGCCTATTGCCACATACTGGTCACAAATCCAGACCCCGAGTCACTAGTAGAAATTCTAAGTTAGAAAAATCGAATGGAACACGACCCGGGATTTGAACCCAGAACCCCTCGAGCGACAGTCGCGCTTGCAACCACACCACCAACGAGGCAGTCAGAATTCTCTCTATTTCGTGTCATTAGTAGTATTCATAATTAATTTTAAGCTAGTAGCTGCATAAAAACCGACCAGGACAGCCGCTTAATGGGAGGCCACAGTTGAGTCTTCCCTACTGCAACTGTCAGAGCTCAGCGGATACTCCAGAAATAATGCTGACTGATGCTGTCAATAAGAAATGTAGTAATGCGGGCACTCCAGAAGTAAGACCTGTTCGTGATTTATTTTTCGATCTTTTTTATCAATTAATAAATGTACGAGAAAGTTACAGAATACATCTTAAGGTTACACAATTTAATGAATTCGTATTGTGTTTTATGTTAAACGAAAATGAGAGAATTATCGTTGGTTTCTGATAAGTGCAAAAATGCTACATTCATCACTCATTTCCATACACGTACTTCATAACATCATACTTCAACATTTTGCATACAACGTTCAACATCATACTTCAACTTCATACATTCAGACATATGTATAAAGTTAATAGACATAGACATACAAACGGTTGTGAAATCGAAGAAATTTAACAAATTTCTTTGAGTTTTATTACGCACGAAGATAAAGAAATGATAATTTGATCGTTAACCGTGTTTAACTTAACAGATTGTTGAGTGATATTTGAAGATAACGATCGACGAGCAATTTGCGATACCTAATTTAAACACGCCCTTCACTGGCACCTTTCGTGTTGCGTTACTGCCATTAATTGCTTAAATAATTACACGTTTATTTTAAAACCTATTTCATTCATCTGTTGTAAAATATACGTAGAATAAAACTTATTAAAACCTAATAATTACCTGCAATTTGATGTATTCTTGTTTATTATTCCATAGTATATATGATTGTTTTGATGCTGATCAGTCTGTATTACATCTTCTGGAATGACAAGTATGCTTAATTAGGTTGAACCAGAAGAAGTGGAAAGTGTTCAAAATCAATCACGTTACTTGTACATATTTTCGTAATATTAATTTACATATTTGTTGTGTATCAACAAAATAAAACGAATACTTGAATTCATACATAATTTATCACATTACGTCACACACGGCAACAGCAGTGAACAGTCAACATATTTATGATAAAGTTTTCCGAAAGCAATAGTAATATTCAGCTCACAAATTATTCATTTATTGAATTCATTAATTATACCACAATGAACGTAGTAACTATTGAAGTATGTAATATTGTCCACTTTAACTGATCTGCTCTGAAGATTCTTTTATTTTCTTGATCACGTTCGAGTTTACGCAGCCCGGACATAGTTGAACTCCGGGGGAAGCTCAGTTCGACGAAAAACTCCTTTCGAACCACACGTCTGTGTATCAAGCTTCGCTCGCGTATCGTGCGTACGATCGAGTTACTGGGAAAATTTTTCAAATTCATTTGCGTGTTGTGTCGGAATCGGTGTGAAATTTCATATGTGCAATTGTTGAATTTTAAAAAGTGTAACTTTATTGTTATTCGGTTCACAAAATTCGTATATCAATTATTGATGACTGTGAGAAAATATAAGCGTTCACGCCGGTGTCATAATCATGTTTTTTTAGGACCTGGTGAGTATAATAGAATAAGTTGGATAATCTATATAATAATTCGATAATATATTGATTGAATATCGTTATTCTAGAAACTTCCTATGAGCACCAGCTTTGGATTATTGTTATAAATTCGTGCGAATCGTGGATTTGTTTTAATTAATCCGCTCCCGAATTGTTATAAAACGTTTGTTTAGGATGGTTTAAGTACCTATGTGAAGGTAGCTTGAATAAATATCGTGTTATATAATTTTGCAAATTGATATCCGAATGTAAACATTGTTTTTTCCTATCAAAACATTTTAATACTACATATTTTTCTTTTATAAAAAAAATATTTGTCAGGAAAAAATTATATAGTCTAATAATTGTGTGCGTTATTTAAAATTCAACGTTACTATTTATAATTAAAAACATATCATGCTAAAATTATATGTCCCAAATTCACTTGCACAATCCACATAATTGCCCAATACTAGGCCACAAATGACTTGCCTTCACCATTATTGCGAAGGTCATGTCGCATAATTTAATAGAGAATCTTATCTTTGTATTTTATTTTATCTTTATCCGGGTATCTGCAAAAGTTACAGCTGCATATCTCGCCTAATTTACCATTGCCTTGTTCTTCGTCCTGGCCTGGAATTAGCAGAGGCTGAAAGAGATCTTTGAATTCTGTTCTAAGATATCTTCTGGTCTCTGGATATACTTTAAACATTAGAACTGTAATACATATTTCAATTTAGTATTATTATCATCTTCGCTACGAATTAAGTACTGGCAATAATGTACTGTAAAGATATTATGACAACGTTGCAATATTAAAAAGGTTTAATTTTAAAAAACATACGTTATAATCACATACAGGATATTACCCCAGTTAGCGACGGTTCATTTTCAGAGGGCTCAATGTGATAATTTGGTCGCATAATCCAAAAATCTGAATGTTTAACACCTTCACATCCTCCGAGCGAACAGACTAAATAATACTTGTAAAGTGATTTATTTGTATCTTTCGGGGTTTAATTTAGGCTATATCCGTTCAAAGGATTTAAGCTATCTGTGCAAGAAGTTGAAACAAAATCGATTCTGCGATTTTGCCGAGTAACCATATTAAGGGCGGTTTACTTTCTCATTTATATTGTGTTTATCGATATTGGGAAATTAATATTTCACGGTGATCAATTGAATTTCGAACTCAATAAATCACCCATATTTATACATTTAAAACGCAACATCACGCCTGTAATCCCCGAAGACGTAGGCAGAGGAGTACACTCCCACGGTTCACCAGTTACGTTTACATCTCATTATGGAAGAGATGGTGAGTGTATTGCCAAACACCAGGCACAAATTCAGATTCCGAGCCACTACTAGAAATTTCTACTAGAAAATCTAAGTTACAAAAATCCAATACCTGAACGGGATTTGAACCCAGAACCTCTCGATCGGCAATCGCGCTTGCAAGCACTCGATCGACGAGGTAATCACAATTATCTTTGTTTTATTATTTAATGTGCTTTTAATACATATCTCTGTATTTTATATCTGTCTATACTTTTAATCTTCATCTCTATTTTTAATACTGTCTACGTAGTTTTATTGTTTATGTCTAGTTTTAACATTTATTAGTAATTCTAGCGATTACGTTTTCTTTAATAGGTGTATATCAATTTCCAGTCCGTACATTCTTTTTAACATTTTTTATCCATAATATTTGATGCGGTAATTACTTGCAATTAAGCGTCTCACCATCTCGTTTGATTTCCGTTTCTTTTGTATAAATCTTATTCCATAATGTAGAAATTTCATAAAATGCAATGCACAAAAAACTTTATTGTTAATAACAATGATATCATTTCACGAATCCCTTTTTCAAAAGGTAACTATATACGTAAAATTATTTTCTAGAGGCCGAAAAATATCCGACACAATACACCTTCAGAAAAGTAACATTTAACCCTTTAATTAGGCGCGATGGAATCACCTTGAAAAAATTTATCGGGTCTTTACAGTTCCGGGTGTACTACTGTGTAATCTATCGGTATAAATAACCAATTTTCCTCATTTCAACTTTCAAACGGTTTTGATCCTAACGAATATCTTCTACCGCAAAATACCGCATATTACGTAGAAGTTGTATGAAAGGTGTAATGAATGTAGAAGGTTTGGTCTGTAAGAATAGAGATTGTTGGTACTCAGTGCTCTCTGCTTACCCCTTAAAGGATCTGGCGTGATGATTTAGTAACTTCACGAAACAGTCTTAATAAGTAGGTACATGAATCTACGTTTGGTAAATGAACCTATGTTTAATATGTATATCCTCCGAACATGAAAATCTTTAAGTTATTGATTGTCTAATTACATAAGGATCTAGGTATATATTTTAACGACACTTCATAAAACTATGATGACTGCAGAGTCATTAATATTTAATTTTTACGATTATTGTCACTATTGATTTTTTAGGTTCCAATTCCAAGGTGAGAGTCAGCAAATAAAACCGTATAAAAGCCATTCTGTTTTTGAAAATTAGCAGTAGGGGGCGTTGTGAACAACACACTCTCGGCAACAGGCGTTCAACTACTAATAAAATATGTAAAACAACATCAACACAAGCGGACATTGCTTAATTAAAATTCATAGAGTTCGGAACTTCTGACCATCGCGCGTTTTCCTCTCGACGTTGAACCGGTGACTCGTGGCATAAGAAATAAGAATTTTCAACTTATTCCAAGTTTGAAATGCAAAATGATTTGTTTGATAACTTGTCGTATTTTCAAGACGCGAGCGATAAATGATAAAATTGACTGAAGAGACTTTGTAAAAGGGGAATTCGTGGGGAAACACTAAAACATTCGAGGTTTTAAAGAAACAGGTAAACGAACTGGTAGGAGTGATTCATATAACTACTAAGACACAAAAAGCTAAAAGAGTAGTTTTGAAAATTATGTTCATTTTTGCTTTAGACATAATTATGATCATAAAACTAATAATAGGCCAGATACTGGCTAATGGGGGAGGCAGAAGCCTCCGAAACCGGTGTGCATGTATGAAGAGAGTGATCAATATAGACGAAGCGCGTTAGATCTGTAAGGATAGAAATATTTAGCATTCGCTGCTCTCTGCCTAGCTCTTGAGGGACCTGGTGTGAGGATATGTATATATGAATGATTTATTTGTGTTCGCTATTAGCAATTGGTAACCAGATAGGAATAATAACGAGCATCTCGCAACTATGCCCACATAATCTTAAGGTCGTATGTTAAAATATTCGAATATTAAAATAAACACGTGTATCTTTACATAAAATCTAAGATTTTATTGTAATACACGCTTAGTTCACACTTTTATTACATGTATATTTAAATACTTTGTTGATCTGTATAGAAATAAAGAGGCCATTGCTTTTAAATGTATATCAATACTTTGTATCGTGCACGCAATGTAAGAAATAATTTCATGCGTCAAAACAATTCTATGCAATATGATAGTATTGAAAATTGTTTCATTGGCCATTAGCTTTTTGACTGGCCCGTTGGTGCAGGGGTTAGTAGTGAATCTGACTGTTGCGCTGGGGGTCGTGGGTTCGATTTCCACCCAAAATAAATATTTGTGTGATGAGCACAAGTTTTTGTGCTGTGTCAGAATATTAAAAAATCTACATAAGTATATACTGCCTACTTCTACGGGGATTACAGGCGTGTATATTTATATGTATGTACATTTATGTGTAGTTTATCAGCAGCCTGGTTACCATAACAGAAGCTCTCTTGATGCTTACTTTGGGATGAGATGGCCGAGTACGGAGATGTCCCAAGGTATTATTATTATTACTACGGTCCATTACATTGTTATTCCAAAAGACATCCAAATTATTCCATATTGGTATCTGCGCTTTGGGCCTGAGCTTTAAGGATACCTGAAATTTCAATGTAGTTAATTCTTTACCTTATGTGTAAATGAAGTCCAGATGAGTGAAGGGAAGATAAAAAACTTATATTGTGATAGGTTTCAAAGAAAATTATGTTAATTTTCTTTAACATAATGAAAGTGCGAGGGAAATATAGAAACCAATTTGCTATGAGCCATACTGTAATAAATCATTTGATTAATTAAGAGTTTACCAAGAGCGGTTGCTAAATTGTCTAAAGAAATTAAACAAATAAGGAAACCTTAAAATCCATCGAATTTGAAATATCTAACAAAGCTTTACATTTGCAAGGAAACTTATTAATATGAGTGAGTTAAAGTTGTAATAATGAGGTCATAAACTGGTTAAAAAAGGCCCGTAGCCTTGACTGCTTCGTTGGACGGATGGTTGCAAACGTGACTGCTGATCGAGAGGTCCTGGGTTGGAATCCCGGGTCGGGTGCTATCGGATTTTCTAACTTAGAGTTTCTACATAGGTTGACTTCAAATGAACGTAACATCACGCCTGTAATTCCCGTAGAGATAGGCAGAGAAATGTAGTATATTCCCACATTTCACCAGCTATGTTTATGGCCTACAATGGAATAGGGGGTGAGTCTGTTTTCCTTACATCACACTTCAAGCCACTATTAGAAATTGCAACTAGAAAATTTAAGTTAGATTCTGAGTTAGAAAAATCTAAGAGTACCCAGCACGGAATTTGAACCCAGGACCTCTCGATCGGCAGTCGCGTTTGGAAACATTCAACCACCAAGGCAGACTTTAAATTTTATGTGGTACGTTAATTTATGACATCCATTAAATATTCGGTCTACATGAAAGTGTTTCTGTACAATTTTCAATGTTTTAACTAGTTAAACAGCAATTAACAATGGAATCACAAGGAGCGAACTGTGCGGCGCGCTTCGTTGAATTCGCTAAAGAAAAGTAAATACATTGACTGCTCGTTACTTTTTGAAATACAGTCAACGCAATTTCTTTTATTAACACAGTTTTCTTCATTAAATCGAAATTCCTTCTCAGATTCCATAGTTTTTTGTTAACATATGAGATTATTTCAAAAGCCTCACCTCCTATTGCGTGGTTGCATGAAAACATAACTGAAGAATCGTGGGCGTGTACTGCACTCTGTCTACCCCTTTGAGCAAATACAGGCGTGAGGTTATATTATAGGAGGTTATTATTATAAACTGCCTCGTTGGTCGTGTTGGTTGCAAGTGCGACTGCCGATCGGGAGGTACCGGGTTCGATTCCCGGGTCGAACACTACAA
>DVPG01000149.1:0-11781 GCA_018239085.1 Yanguna spatiosa spatiosa
CCCATCGCGAACAATAGTAAGTGCAACTCGCAGTAATTCAAAATTTGGAAATCACATTTGATACTTTCGGTGTGATTACCCTACTATGCAACGAATTTTACAAAACATTTGTTCTCATAATTGTATCTTCAACAAAAAAGCTCACGCCCAAAGCTTTTTTTCAAACCATACGTCTAGACCGAAAGACAATTATCAAGCACTCAAACTCGTCATTATGAAAATTAGTACGCAGTATGTCAGAACTTTCACCCGCTGCATGCGTTCCGAACGTCACTCCAAACGTTAGTGGCAGGCTAGTGTGGAGCCACGGGGGTGAGGCTGGCAGTATTCTCTACACTAAAAATGTGACTTGCACTTTCTACTTTCGTCAAACTTTATGGATTCAGAACGGGGATACTAAAGGTCATGTCTCCCTCATCAACTAAACATTACGCTATCTTATGCTAATATGTAATCAAATACGTGATTATACAAAAACGTTGATGATGTGGAACATGGAGGTTTTGCATGCCGCGGACATAGAAAGGCGCGTGGTCTTAGTAACGATACAAGTCATTTATCATGTGGACGGTCGCGGGGAGAAATGCGCGCGACAAATCGCGCCGTCAATCAAATGTCTTTTACGGCGACAGCGCGATGATTTAGATAAATCGACTCATCCTCTTGACCGGCGATAGTCCAGCGGGTCAGCGTCTTCAATACCATAGTACAACACTGCGACTCCCACGAAATATTTGCAGACGACGTAAACATCGAACACAACAGATATATTAAACGTAATTCTCTGATATAAAAATAGTAATGAAAAAGCTTTCAAAACATTGAACAGTGGATAAAAATTATACATTCATTTGTAATTGGTAACTTAGCTCAAACATTGACATTATTTACTTGTGGTTATATTTCTTCAGCTTGTCTTTGTTGTCATCTGTGACGGTTCAGGAACGCAGCTCTATTGGAACGCGAGGCACGGACAAAGGCCGCGAGTGGCGTTTAGACAGGGCTTTTGTCGCCGCTGGCACATTGTCCACAATAATGAAGTTCGTGGGTGACTTCGATCCTTTCAAACATCCACGAGCTTTCAGAACTGTCGCCGGGCTCATTAATAATGAGTAACGGTACGTACACACACTCTCTATAGAACTCGTAAACTCTTTCTATAGGACATGACGAGCCGACATACATACATATTCGTAGATAAAAATAGTACAACAGGTTACATCGTCAAATTATTCAGTGGTTATTAAAAAAAAAACGATATCGGATCCCAAAATAGACCGGCGAGGGTTGCATATCGCCTGCTCGTTACAAAGATTTTTTTTACATATTATGTAGTAAATGAGACTTATCAAATACGATCCTTTGGTATTTGTCCTCATTTTGTATAGATAGGAACATATTAATACTGCATTTCTGGAGCAAACCAGACCATCAATAGAGTATTGCTAAGTCAATTGGGGGTCAAATTCCTTGTGTGAGTACATTTTCAAATGTAATTGAGGTGGTGCAGAGGCGACGGGAGTCAATTAACTATTAAAGCAATTGCACTCGGAATATGGGTCGGCGGCTCGGCGCGTAGCAGCTCAGCGGAGGGCAGGTGACGAGGAAGGGCGGGTCGGAGGGGGGAAAGATGATCACTGAATAACTCTTCAAGCCTAGTCGAGTACTTCGCACTGAAACAGTTTGTTATTAACGTAACCCGTAACGTAACGTAATAGAACTAATATTACTTCGATGCGCTATTCCGATACACATTACCTAAACCCCGTTAACGCGTCTACAAGAAAATGTAACTTTGACATAGAACAAGATGGTCGAATCTTAATTTATTCTATTATGTAATAAATTTTTAAATACATACATTTACGATTAACCAAACAACGAAATACAGCTAAATATACGACGCGTAAGCGGCAAGCGAGGTTAACTGCGGGCGACGAAGGTGAACTACAGACACTATAGCGGCTGCCGCTGGGACATGTTGCAGGATGTTGCAACAGAGAGCTACCGACTGAAGACAGTGGCAACAACGTATTTCGTTAAATGAAAGAAAATCCATAATGCTTCAGAAAGAACGTGATAACATCAGGGATGTATTTCCTCAAAGGGATAGGCACAGGAGTGTAGTACACTCCCACGATTCAACAGTAACGTTATACATCCCATCATAGAACAGGGGTTGACCCTATTGCCATACACCGGGTACAAATGTAGACACCTAGCTACCATTTCAAAACTAAAATTGAAAAAAAATCTTACTTCCATCAATAGTCTCGGCGTGGCACGATGGATGTGCGGAAGGTAATTGAACAGAGAACATAGTGGATAGAACTTCAATAGGGCAACATGCAAAATTGAGAAGACAGCACTGATAGTATCCCTACGCATTTCAGATAAATCACAGTCACATACCAACTATCTATATTACATTAGAAAGGCTATACATTTTTCATGATCGACTTATGTTATATGCTTTTTACAATAATGTGATGTTTATATTACTTACGTATACTCACTCGCTAATATTACACCATTTTCAAGTCAAATTTATTAAATATTTACTGCCCAGCAGTATGCTTGTTATGATAACCGCAGTTTGCTTAATGATTACCGATAAGGGAAAGTTTATGCGTTTTCTAGCTGAATCTTGTGAATATTCAATTATATTTCTTAGCAGAAACTGACTTCTGCTCACACGCCCATGATTTGTGTTCGTACGTCAGAATAACTAACGTTAACAAAATGAATCTATAACAATGTTAAAATTTATTTTTACTTCTTGATTGCATTTTTATATACACGCCTCTAATGCATGCGTGTCTCTATAATTTTATATTATCGTTTTAGTAACATTATTTTCAATGGTCGGACAATGTTAAGTCTGTGACCTCTAATTATCTACAACATGAACAAATGGACCCGTAATCTTATGTCCAACGGGCGCAGTGCGCGCGGCGGGCAGCCGAGCGCAATTATTCAGTCGAGTTTGCACTGTACTGCAATTACTGAGACGCAATAAGACCGGATCGACTTTCACTGCTAACACTGCGACCGATCGAAAGTGCAGGAATCATAATAGAAATAGAAAATACGTAATATCTTAGATCAAAAGGGTGCACTCACTCTCAAATATCGATCCGAGTAAATTTAGTTTTGTACTTAAATCATAAATCATCTATCCAAAGCAAATAAGTATATATTAAATTCGCACGCGTATCGGATAGAAAATGGCACTTTACTATTCCACAGTAAAATATAAAAATTCGACGCTACAGCACACTAAGTTGCTCGGTGTTTGAAAATGATGTAATACTAACATTTCCCTCTAAAGCCTATCACTTACGTAGGGATTACTGTAATCATGATTCGGTAGAAAGCCGCTATAGATATAAAAAAGCACCCGAAATAGTTAAACAGAAACGGATAGAAATTAACACAAACGTGGAATGCAGCAGTTTGTCAATACATATCGCATCGTGAACATAATGAACAAAATAGACAGAATGCGCGTGAAGAATATGAGAATCCATGTCATTCTTAGCTGGTGTGAACGTTGGCCGTGCAAATGAGTCGAAATATTTGTATATTGCTACAATTGTCGTGGGTACGTGATAAATAAAAAATGTGCGATTTCCGCAATGACATAAGTTTAAAATTATCAAATAATGATAATGGATATCCCGTGGTACAAGAAATAAGCAAAAAAAACCAACACGATGTTGTTCAGTAAAAACCGGTTAATTGTCCCAGTTTGTGCTAATGACTTCAATGCGAACGGGGCCGGTCCACCAGTTTATGCAAAACCGGATGAATGCTGATATACTTAAAAACCATTACTGTACCGCATGCATGCGTAAAATGTATAGTTTTTACACATTGAACGGCCAGATTCCATTCTACGTAAATATTTTGGTGTTAAACTGTTGTTGTAATTATTGTAACCGATCGGTACAGTGTCCAAAAAATTCGCGACACAGAACACGTGCATTGCTAATTAAACATCTTTAGTAATCTTTGAACATCTTTAGCACTATCAGTACCTATGAAATACCAATGGGATAGCACCATAAATAGTAACTAGCACGAGGAAAGAGATTGCAGCTACACGTCACACAGGGTATATAATCGTCCATAGTGAAATCTGATGGTAATATCATGCCAACTGTATTTAATTTCAATCGAGTTTTCTCTAGCAACATCCGCACAGTAAACGGAGATCCGTTTACCGCAATCTGACGAGCGGAAATTGAAAAATAAAAGAAAATGAGCTGTTCCCTATAAGATTTATAAGATCTATTAGACCCGTACGAATTGGCAAGTATAAGCGACGTGAATAATGGCAAAGAAATATTGCCATATATCGGGCACAAATCCAGACTGAACCACTACTAGAAAATGTAAATAGGAAAAATCTAATAGTACCCGACCCGGGGCCTCTCGATCGACAGTCGCGCTTGCAACAAACACGACTAACGATGCAATCGAACCTATCAATATTCCATAATTAATTGTAACATAACATCACATCTGTATTTCCCCGAGGGGGTTACCCATGTTTTACTATTTATATTATACGACCCACCGTGGTGAGCCTATTATTATACACCGGACACAAATCCAGGCTTAACGCAACTAATGGGAATTTAAAGTGAGAAGATCCCAATAGTATTTTGTTCGATCCGGGGCTCGAACCCAGAATTTCTCGATCAGCAGTCGCTCTTGCAAACATTCGATCAATGTGGCAGTCAATGTTTAACCAGACTCATTAAATTTGCGAAAGGTGTTACTTATAATTCACCGATGCTTAACTAATTAGAGGGTTAAATAATCTGCACGGCATCCTTGAATGAACACTACCTTTTGAGAAAAAGGAAAGCAGCAAATTAAATTGATTTTCGTATAGTGTACTAAACATTAACACGTCTTGAGAAATGCTCAATTTGCGAAGTGCACATTCCGCTTCAATCTCAAAGATGTGTAAGTAACAAATTCCTAAACGATTTCCTTTGGACGGATTTGTGCAAAACATTAAAAAAGCTAAGAAAGAAAACCTCCCGACGCGCTGCAATTTCTATGACGGCAAATACCTGCCTCATTGCATGCAATCAAAATAGTTGTCTGTGTGTCAGTCATTTACAGCTAATGGCGATACGTGCGGTCATTATGGCGAAATGAAAACGTCTAAAAAACCGTAATCAAGGCGACTGTGGATGTTTAATGAGAGCCCGCAAAACTTTCTTCAAAAGAAAAAGTCCAAGTGCGGGCGCCTAATATTGTAATAACTGTTTTGCGCACAACCTCGATACATCATTTTGACAGCGCGCATCCAACTAATAATTGGCTGCCGGTACATTTGTGAAGCAAGCATTCAATTCCACACCAAGGCAAAAACTATTCTAGACTGCCTCTCTCTCATTACTTGTTAAATATGCTACCAGATTATTGACGCTAAAGCAATCGTTTCGTCCTACTGAACGAAGATTTGAATGTCTACATAAATGGAGCCTCGCCCAGATTCCATAATGAAGTGTCAATATAAGATCTGAAATAGAAACCATTGTATGTGACCATTGAAGGCCAGCGACGTGATACATCATTGACTGTCGTTAATCATAGTAGTGCGCTTTACGTTGTAATGTTACTTCTACCATAATTGTTAGGCTAGTGTTACATGGATATTAACAGTACCACAAAATTTAATACACTTGCAATGATTATAAACGTTAACGTATTTGTACAAGTGACCACAAAGCACTTACAATAACGCCGTTGGCACCGTCATGTGACTGTCAGTACAGCGGGGGCAATGCTTACCTGTAAATAAAAGGAGACAAAATAAATAAAAGCCTTAACCAATTGAAATGAACGTTATAAGGAAAACATGGCGAAATGGTTTGCAAAATGAAGCAAGTGTTGTGTATTTATGTTCGAAGGTGAGTAATGGCAAATAAGACAACAGAGGGAACGAAGATCGCGGATACTTACGTGTTTGGATTAAATAAAGTATTACTTTGCCGACACCGCCTCAGCAGCGGCCGTACATAATTTACACATTATACACCATCACAGTAGTATTTAATATAGCGATTTGATTTATTTATGTTTTCCAACCGCATATCGTAATTACTCCAATTAATACTACATTTTGCTAGGCATAATCAATGCCTCGTTGGTCGAATGGTTGTAAGCGCGACTGCCGATCGAGAAGTCCTGGTTTCAAGTCCCATGTCGGGTACTATTGGATATTTCTTAGGAGATAGGATTAGGGAAAAATCCAATAGTTTTAACTAGTTAAAATCCATAGTAGTGTCTCGGAGTATGGATTCGTGCCTGATGTATCGCAATAGGCTCACCCGCTATTCCATAGTGTAAAGTAAACGTAACTGGTGAGACGTGGGTGTGTACTACACTCTTCTGCCCGCCTCTTCTGGGATTATAGGCGTGATGTTACGACTATAATTAATATTTCAGATTTCAAAAGTTTAATCCTTTATCAAATAACATATCCCCGCTGTCTGAACTCCGAAATACTAATGTTTAAATAATTAAGCTAAATTGTATAATAAGAAATATATATATGTATATGTGCGCCAGTGGGCGGGTCACGTGGTCCCGAAACGTGCGATAGAGCCGCCGTCACGGCCGACCGAGCGCCGGCGAGGTATTCCGCTTCGTGATTAGCGTCAGAACCTATTATTCTGTGAGAACAACTTCGGTATGTACGTACAGGTACAAATGAGCCACTAACATTTACCTCTCGTAGCGTTCATTCTACAGACACTTTTTTATCACGACAACGATAAAAGAAGAGTGTTAAAGACGTGTTTAAAGTTTCTGTAACACTGCCGTCATTGATATGAACCTAGCATGATTAGAGCGACCTTAGCGACGAAAATTAAGCAATTAAACGGTAATCTTCCTCACTGATACATTTACATCTATGTCTAGTAACTAAAAAAAAATTAAAACAGACGTTAGAACAATGTTAGACAACATGTAACGAGGCCGACTCAGTAGTACTTATCGAGGGTAGAACTAACAAAATTCGTTTTAAATTTCATGCATAACATGGAAGATACTCTTTCAATAGATAGCTGGAGAACCTTGAAATAACGTAAGATGTAGATAACAATAACTGTTGAAATTACTTTTGTTAAGGAGGCCGAGAAACAATCAGTGAAAAGAAATAGATTAAACTGCTCGATCGAAAACATTGACCGCTGGCGAGCGTTTAGAAGAGTGTCAAGTAAACAGAAATAAACGCGGGAATGTGACGGAAAACGTTTTATTATTATACCGGATGTGAGGTAATGATGAAAACGGTTCGGGCATACGTGTCGACCCAGCGGAACCGCGTGGACTTCGTGCGCGGTGTGTATCAGGGCAGCACTATCAGACCATCTGTATTAGGACGCAGCTTCCCGTTACACATGAGCGTGGTGACGTCCTGCGCGGATGCGATGCATCACTAATTGCATTTTCCTTACAACTGCCAACAACATAACGCAGCATTTGTTATCGTAATACATATTGTAATAGAGCTACCAACTTGTATTCTTTGACCATAGCTGTCCTATTGTGGTAAAATGATGGTGGCTCGTAAATGCGTAAATAATTTTCTTCTAATTATCCGTAAAGGGACAGAATAAGATAAAATACGCCAGTTTTGAAATAGCATTTCAATATTAATTAGCTTTGTATTTAAATATCAAAATAGCTAATAATTAATATGTAATAAGAGTATGATCAATAATTAATTATGCAATTTAAGCTTTCAATAACATAACCGATAGATCAATTTGCAATGTATCCACAAGCTCCAAGTTGCGTAATGTGGTAGCTGGCGAGCTGTTTTACTATTACACATTGCATATGAATAATAGACAATTTTAGAACCTAAGTACGGGGACACGGCAAATGTGGACAATTTCAACTATTTTTACGTTCCGTCAGAAGTTCCTATCTTGTTAACTTGTACTTATGCAAAAGTAAAGAATTCACAGAAAGTACACTTTACTTCGATATGTGATTAACCGTGACAAGTAGTAGGCTAATTGTGGTACGAAAATAGTCGCACCGCCAGGCGCGGCCGCGGCGACTCCGGCCAGGGCTACGCGCGCGTGTTGGCACACGCAGCAGCCTCGCCCGCCACGCGCCCCATTCATTAACCATTATCTCCTTGTGCACGATCGGAGTGCGTTCCGCTCATTGATACAAAACACTTCCTGTCACTTGTATGAGTGACATTTAAGCGCCGTATATCAGTCTTGAGATTATACTTATGTATACATTGACACAGTGTGGAAAGGCGTGATATGAGAGGCAGAATGTTATGACATGAGTGTAAACTCCGAACTGACTTTTGGCAAGAGTAATCTTATTTACTTCAAACGAAATACATACGAGGTCAACAGCACAAAGGACGACATTTAAGAACACAATACTAATAACAATAAACATCAATCGCCAAATCAAATATGAAACTATCACTTAATCGCCGGGCATCTACGTACATATACACTCTTAATGAACATCAAAATAACATCAATGCAAATTATTTCTTTGCTGAGGTTTATCCACCAACACCAAACATCTAGTTAGTAAGTATTCAGGACACGCGAGAAACAATAGGAAATATATTCACTAACAATTTGCAAAATATAACGGAAGCTTAAAGTTATAACTACGTGATTAACAATGCATATTACAAAAGTGAGTTCCACTGATAAATTGTGGAAATTGCAAGGAGCTACGAAATAAGTGATAAAATTGGGCAGAAAGAAAGGCGAATCACAGTGACGTTAATGAAAAGTAGACAGTAGGTTTAGTTCGGCTCGTGCAAATACAATTTATTAACGATGTGCGCTCGTTGAATAACAAATTGATAACGGGACAACGGAGGAGCGAAACGCGACAGCCGTCCCAGCTATTCAAATAACGAAAGGCCAAAAGATTGATATCCGATTACGCTTGCAGTTTGCGTAACACGGCCAATTAGATCCCATAGCGGAGCCCGAGATTCAAATAGCCCCTTTTGATTAAACACTTAAGATTTCCTAATCGTTTCCAAATTTCGAAGAACAGGTAACGATTTTGATTATTGTAAAGTTCAGTCCATGATTATAATAAATCATTGTCATTGCATAGTTGGACGCAACAATACATGTCCGTCATCTCGCCACGGGTCAATGCTTCTAGGCAGCATGTAATTGGGACATTAATCGGCCGATTTAGCGATCCAAACACACGCGCACGGTCCGCCCCACGGCACACAACACGCTGATGTCACCTAGCGATGGCGTAACGCTGCATCACGTGTGTACCTTATACTATAATCAGGTTAGCTCTTTGTACGAAATGCGCAAAAGGTCTGATGTTAATTAGTGAACCGATCCCATGGTCACAAAGTGAACTTCTTAACGCGCTGTTCAAGCTGCAAAAGTTATTACACCTGTTGTAATGCTGAAGGAAACTATCAAGTCTTTTTTCCTTCACGTTTGCTAACTTTTCACCAATTATATTTTTTACCACTATTACCAATTATGTTATGTCCCAAGGGATATAGGGCGAACCAACTGCCACTTTTAATACTCATATTAGTAAAACAAATTATCAATTTGAGAAGCTAACGAAAAATAATTTTACCAATAGTTTGTAATATGAATACAGAATATTTGAATAAGAAAATAGCGTGGGAGTTACATTGAAGCTAACCGGAGCGGGTGGGCGTGCGAGAGTGGGCGCCACAGTTCCACAAACGAGACCATTGCAACGCGTTAGTATCCACGATCGTCGTATTTAGCCCATCCCGGTGTACCTATTGACCTCATTACTGCTCCGTTCCAATTGTACCACTAACTCTAAGCAGTTTAATCCATTGGAACTTGGAGTTTAGGAAAGTACACCTTCTGATTCTGTTGATGCACGTAATAAATTTTTCCGTACTATGTATGTGTATAGATTTACTAGTCGATTCTAATTTGTCTATTAGAATTATTAATCGTTAAAATTTGAGACTTATTACTTGGACAATTTCAATTTAGAATAAAATAGCACGTTGAGTTATAATTTAAAATTGACCTTACATTGCAGTGGGATCTTATAAAAGTATCGGAAATGCAAACATGAAGACGAACGGTTACACAATGATAATGGGCGTACATATTGTCCCGCGTCCCGCTCTCTGCGTTATGAGATCAGAGGACACCGATAACAAAGCTAATTGCAGCGTAAACTTACATTGCTTTATCACACTTGCGGCAATATACCTGAAAGCGACCGACACATAGCACTGTACACTTATTACTTTTCAGACAAAGATTTTTATGAATTATTTTCATTTATCGTTAATATTCGAACTATCATTAAAAATCTTTACTACAACATTGTATAAGCCACTGAGCCAACGCTCAGTAATAGTAGCGTTGACTTATTAAGAGGCTGTTGGGTGAACTCGAAATCTAGACATTCTGTATGATATCCTTGGAAAGTTAACTCTGCTCGTGCAACAACACCAAATTTGCATAACAAAACATAAAAAATTACGAAACAAACATAGAGAGCATTAGCGGAAGACACAGTTGCTTTCAGAGGTGAGCGAGAAGTAACTTCTTTAAATGAAACCTATCAAGTGTTTCGAAAATATTTAAATTAAAACAATGCTTTTCTGACACAAACATTAACGAACAGGTGCTATTCAAATATTAACCAAAGGTCAGATAACAACAAGCTGTTTTATTAGAGGCGTTATGTATGTTGATTGTATTTGCAATCTTGTAAATCAATGATATATGTAAAAACACAAAACAGACAGACATGAGTACGAGAATGTGGTCACAAAGCAACCAGTTACAGCTGCGTTTTGGGGTCGGAAGGTAAAAAGTAGCCGAACACAATGGATATTGAGTCGATGGGAGCAAAGTTACGCAAACGCTGGCCCGCGCGCAGACAATGAAAGCACTGTCCCTTCTTGCGTAAATCTTATAGAAACCTTTTCTAATATCTATTTTTTAATGCTATAAACTATGTGATTTAAACCTACGCTATATGACTCGTAGAATAAAAATAACGACTAGACATAATTAAATGATTTCATTAAAGTTTGTTATCGTTAAAAGTTCGTTTCATAACCTAACATAAAGAACTGGTTCGTTTAAAAACCTAACATAAAGAACTGGTGATATTCAAATGCAAAAATTTCAATAATTCTAAAAGATACAAACCAATTTTTATGTAAACAACGGTTTTTGCACGAGCGCAACTAGCGTGCCGGATACGAATAGTGATGACGTCACTGCGTCATTACCTAAGAACGCCAGTATTGGTGTTCTTGATAAGCAAATATCATGCACAAATCCAGACGGCGCGTGATACGAGACAAGAATGATTTACGAATTATTTAGACGTTTGTAATTCAGAAAGACAGACCGACAGATAATTTCATGTCGATATTCTTGTTTACTGTATTGTAAGCAGCTAAGAGACGTTAAATTAAATATTTAACTTCTCTTAATCTATATAGATTTAATTGTGCACCGACTTTACTCGCTAGTAGTTTTCGGAATATTCCGACTAAAGTCAGGTTATTTTCTGCAGAGATCTCGCTGACATCAATGGGAGTTCATAATGTAGGACCTTGGGTAGGTTTGAAACCTATCGGGCCATCTTGATAACTTCTTCATCTTTGCGAGTTGATAGCTGGTCATGAGTGATCAGCCATCGTGGTAAAAGGATTAGTCGCAATGTCCAGGGTGCGCCGGGCAGTGTATGTTCGTACTTAAT
>DVPG01000150.1:0-11764 GCA_018239085.1 Yanguna spatiosa spatiosa
CTGTCCAAATTGCGATGTCAGAAAGCAAATCATCGTGACGTGGACAAATGTCCCAAACAAGACGCATTACTCACGTTCGTCATACGAACAGTTATTTTTGACATAACCCAAACATTATGCCTATGCTTTTATCAGCGATCATGTAATATTCGAACGATGTTCCATTTAATGACTCAAAGAATAAAATAATTAATCAAATCCTCTACATATTTCCCTGGCATCGTTCAGTATTAGTCCATACTATGTATTTTTCGTAGTGAAGATAGAAGCAAACTAACAGGCAACGAATCGAATATAAAGATAAAAATATCTAATTTTTAAGTGAAAAGAATTGTTAAAATATTGAATGTTATGAAACGTTAACAATCGACGCATAAAAAACATACTCGTTACGATTACCAATTGTAATTGTTCAGCCACAAATTGACACTGTGACATTAACGAAAATATCGTATTATACTGAACATTTCTTGGTTAGTTACTTACTTATTATTTAGTTACTAGACGCAAACGAGATTGCTGTGTAATGCTGTGACACAGCGCTTGTTGACGCGGGTACCGTTGAGCAATTACATGTATGTACTGTACCACTTGCATCACTCGCTAACATTGAAAGCCACAATGACATGTTTATCTCCCGCTTTACCTATGACATTGGTAATACGCGGACTGCACGCACAGGGAACATTTCATTCAATATTGATCATATTAAAACGCATAACAAAGTAATTTATCACCGCTTGAAGATGGAGATGCTCCAGTCAGGTGGAACTTTAGTCCCGTCTGAGTATTTTTTGGGGGTAAATAATTTGGATTCAACTAGATTTTTCCCTCTAGCCGTAATATTTGCACGATGACAACGATATTACGCGTTACACCGACTCTCGAAGACTTGGTCGAGAGTTGTTTCCGTAACGAAGATATAAAATGAATAGAGAAAATTACCCGGATATCTAAACACATAACGCTATTAACAAGGTAACATTTATGCAAAGAAAGTGTTTTGCAAGTCACATAGTCGTTAAGCGTGGCGGACAAGTTCCATCGACGTTGTACAGAGCCATATCGAGTCGGAAGCGAACCTCGGATACAGTTGTTCCATCGCTGACGATACGCTGAATTATATACGTATACCGATTTTTATGAAACATAAATTGACCAACTTGCCATAGAAAACCACAACCTTTTTCACTGTCGATCGGTATTTTCTGTGTCGTTAAGGATAAACTGTAAAATCGTAACCTTGATATGACAGTTGATTTAAAGCCACCGTATCGTTGAACTAATATTTTCCGCTCCACCACAACGCTACTTTTATTTTCATGATGTTTTTTAATCGTTGCGGGTTATTTCTCATGAAAAAAAGTATCAAAGTAAGTGTCCAATATTATTTAGAAATCACGAATGATGGAGGTATCTACGAGCGATACAAATTAATTATAATAATTTAAACAAAACTTTGAAGAGATATTGCCGTATAATAAACAGCTAGTTGAACCGGTTGTCTGCGACTTACACACAAGTAGCAGCGATGTTCTCGCTAATCCCTTATCGCCGGTAGTGTAGCAAGAGCAACTTGCATCATGCATTCGTAACCGCTCGGTCGGTCGGTCGGGCGGGCGGGTCACTGCAGCGCGCGATGACATTCCCGCGAAACGAAAACGAGAGTCGCCGCGACGCAATCGTCGTCGACAATGCTATTTTAATGCCGGCCGCGTATAAGGAACAAAAAACTTATGTAAACAACTTGCCGGGAACGTAATGGAAATACACCGCCGCGATTACTCGAGACGCTGTATTCCGATGCGTATTGTTTTTCGTAATTCTTTTTCGTTGTACATTCGAAGAAGGTTGAGGGCGCAGGCACGATGGTTCGACTGCAAAGAATGCTATGTCTCACTTATTTATGCTCCGCGCAATTATACTGCGGCGCAAGATCGGATTTAGAGATAGCATTATTGTGCTTATAGTCGTTTTAATAAGATGATCATGGAGTTGGAAATTGATAAACTTTCACATGATATCATAATAATAAAAAACAACATTACGCCTATAATCCCCGAAGAGGTAGGCGTTAGAATATAGTACACTCCCAAGTTTCAACAGACATCCCGTTATGGAATAGGGGTGAGTCTATTGCATACGCCGGGCACGTAACCAGATTCCGAGCCATTACTAGAAAATGTAAGTTGGAAAAATCCATTAGTATCCGACCGGGCATTTGAACCCAGGACCGCTCGATCAGCAGTCGCGTTTGCAACCACCAACGAGGCAATCATACAATAATATTAATGGCAGATGTTATTAAGCCATAAGCTTGTCCTTTGTTACCACTTTATTATAAAGTTGTCACAATGAGGAGGGTAAATAGATAAAATAGACACAATTTTTAATTAATCTAACCACAGTACTTGTAAAGTATCTTTATCAAGAGGAATTTTTTGTTGTATATAAAAAACCGATTTGAGGCTAATCCATCTTTATAATAAAGTAGTATTTTACAATAAAATAAAAACTGCGTGATTTTCATTAATATTTTAGAAAACGTTTCCAGTTGGTACAGTAAATCGTTTTTTAATCAATAGAATTAACAAAATCTTTTATTCAGCTAGCTAATCTAAGATCTAAAAAGAAATACTGCTACTACCAATTAAATGTTGCTTATCATCACCTCGTCTACATAAATACTAGTATAACGTACATTACAAAGTTCACTGACTGTTACATAAATAAACGTAAACTGAATAAATGAATCAATGCTGTACGAATCATACTGACCATAATCAAAACGCGCTTTAGTCTCTACGATATTTATAAAATTTTCTGAACTCCGCACTCGATTATACAAAGAGTCTGATCAAATTATATAGGTACAATTTATATCTTCATTATTCAGCATTGATTATATATTATGTTACATTATATATTATATATGTATGCACAATTAACACAAGGCACTGCAATACGTGTATCGATTTCGTAAAAATTTCACCATTAATCAACTTATGAATGGGGTGTTACATTTTCGCATTCGCAGCGTGAACATATAAACACAAACACGCACAGTGTTCACACACTACGCTAACCGCAGCCATTATTATAAAACATTAATCCATTTTCGGATCGAAGAAGTGTGCATACGAATTTCCTAAGATGTAACACTTACACTTTAGTTAATATTGTAGTAGTCTACATAGTTATTAGGAAGTAATAATAATTAATATTATAATAGGAGGAACGGAACGTCGCGTTCAAAACGCGGGAGAAAGCGGACGTAAATACAAAGAGCTCTCGCACAGAACGTTCCGTTTTACATTCGCGTTTCTTAAGCTAATGATGTAACACTAATTATTCTGGGTTGACATTACACAGCGTTCAGATCTGGATTGATCGATGCGAATATTCGTCTATCACGATCATACATAAAATTATCATAAAAATATAATCAGGATAAGTAGGAGAAGAGAAATATAAATAACAACACAGGATAGATATGTTGACGATACCCGCCTAAAAATTTCAGATTAAATTATGCAATATGTAATATTTTTAGTATTAATTGATGTTATTTTTTAGTACGATGTTTCTATGATGTTAAAATATAAGTATGTAGTGCAGTTATATTATTTTAATGACATTAATATGCACATAAAAGGCTAAATATGTACATGGACAAAAACAGAATTAGAATACATAAGAGATTGTGCTGTAGGTTGTTCAGCTAATATATTATGCATCGGTGATTACATTTCTCATGAATACGACCACCGCGAAAGTTGTTAAAAGATCTCACGATTCCAGATACAACACGGAAAGCATTGTTTTATTACACAATTATCTTTTGTGCCGACATATTTTCTCTCCGCGTAAAGCTTCCTCGTACTCTGTCATAAAAGCCTTACACCACCTCTCTAGTGTATCCATGTATACTGTGCTTTACTTCCGTCTTTTGATTTCGTCGCTTAGTGTTCCGTGCTGTGTTACATCCTTTTTGGAAGCTCAGAAATGGAATTGTCTTATTCCGTAAAATATGTATCACATAACTGTTCTGGAAGAAGAAGTCTATCATGGTTAGTGACGATAGAATGTTTTGTTTTTTGCGCAACGGGTATTACCACGGCCACGGTGTCGCTATTGATTAAATATGTCCACCAACCCTACATGTCGTAAAATGACTCAATCAGCATTATTCTTCTCTTTTTAAAGCTGTTGTGTGGAGGCATTAAAAACACTATAAAGTAATGATGAATGGATAGTCGAAAAATGAAAAACTGTTTTTATAAATTAAATTTGGCATCTCTTGACACAATAGGCAAGTTATCCACAACCTTCGATAATGATCAAATACGACCACACATATTGGTAAGCGCATAACTAACTTTCGCTAGCACTCCGCACCACAAACACGTGGTGGTTTAGGTATTCAGTAATGAGAGCGAACAATTGTCTAACTTTCGTCGTTTTCTTACGATTGAGTTCCGGCTAGTGCGTATGTTACCAACCGCAGTATAAATCGAGCAGTTCACGATGTGTCTGATAAGTACTGTACGAAAATGTCTCACGAATACGTTTTCTGTTTCTGTCCTACACGTCGATCTGATCCCACGCGAAGCAGAGCCTGGTCTATGGCAACCAGACAGTTACAGACTACAGACTACATTACATGTACTTCTAAATACAAATTTATGTAGATAATTTTACGTCCAGACAAACCACAAAGGTATAAATACAGCACACAAATATTTGTCCTGGCTAAAAATCGGTTTCACAAACCCGCCTCTGCAAGGAGGGTTGCTAATCCAGGAACAGGTTAATCCAAAATCGTATGCGCACAAACGGTCGGTTTACCCAGTTTGTGGTATCTAGGCGATACACGAACTGTTCTATGTAACATACGGACGCTCAACGTTCAGCCAATCTCCACAGTTGGACCGCTGCACCATGGGTATAATTGTGTGATAAAATCTACCGAGGCGACCGCTTGAAACAATTACACGGCGTGTTTATGGGCGTCGCTCGCTTATTTTTTACGTAACGCACTCTCATGGAGAGATGGAATTTATTAAGGTGTAATCCGAGTGCGTTCGTTACTGTTAAACCCATTCGAATTACGTGCAATGACATGCCGTATGTTAGTTACAATCAAAACACAATCGTAATGTTGCGTAAATGGTGATGCAAGTATGTATGTATGTATGTATGAATGTACGTATGTATTCGTTTCCTGTATCCTGTTCGGGAAATCGTAATAGTTCAATGCGATAGTGGCAATTGTATTAAGAAATCATAGTTTTTCTTCGTATTATATGTGTTCACATATTACATACATATAATATGTGTGGGTTACTAGGCGTTAGGTTAGCCTATTTTAAAAAACCATAAAAGATAAATAAATGAATGTAAGAATATTTAGTGATTAGTAAAGATTTAATCTCATCAATCAATCACTCAGATCGAGCTCATCTCATCAGATCATTCAATTCAATCTCATCAAAAATAAATTTATTAATATTATTATTATATCATCGCTCCAGGTCCGTTACAGCGTAGGCAGAGAGCACCGAGTGCCGTTTATATAAAACATTTTATGCAACAGTCATTTTGAATGAAAACAGTGAATCATTCCACCATCACGGTTTCCACGCCCAAAAGAACATTCCTCTCCCAACGGATTTGGGGTCAGCGCGACGCTTTTTCTCATCCGTAATGAATGCGATCGCGATGTCGAATAAGTGCAAGATATGCAGGAAGTAGGAAGCGAAATCTGTTATAATAAGACTCGAATTGCTCGCGCGGAATGCGAGCGCTTTTCCCACGTCACGTCAAAATGTAAATGAGCGTGGACTAAGCGACTTTACACCTCTCGGTTCACACCTCGCTCGGCAAGCGCACCGTGCTTACATTGGTACTTGCTTGTTTTGGTTTCGACTGTTCCAAGGGCATTTCGATAATTGACACCCACCGACGACATTCATGAGAAAAAGTGGCCGATTCTCGCCCTTATTTGTCGTGAATTTCTCTGCGCATTTAAACTATAGTCTAGCGTCCTTTTTCCCGTCGATTTCGCCTTTTAACGAATTTCACGATAGTTCTTTGTTCGTCATTGTTCCGTTATAATTCAATTTATAACCAATATTCTGTTACTTAATGAATATAATAGGTAGGTAAGTGTAACTTTGTCCAATTGAATTTATAAAGATATTTTTCTGTGTGTGTTATAAAGATATAAATCACCGTAATAAGACATAAGTGACATAGAAATGCTTCTTTTTTCCCACTTTGTTAAGGGCTATAATAAGTAATGCGTGGGTTGGATTTTGAATTCTCATTACCCGCCACCGAGTTTTTAAAGTGACATGTTTTAAAGTTAAGTATCGCTCGCTAAGACGGTGAAGCGAAACATAGCGATTAAACCAGCATGCCTCAAAGTTTTTCTATAGTGTGTGAAGAGTACGAAAGTGTCTTGGCCTGCTTGGTAGACAGCATGTCCAACAATGAAACGGCAATTATTGCACTACAATGTTCTCAGTGTTCTATTTTAAGCCAGATTCGCAAAAGTGCATCCATCGCGCATACAATACGAGAGATCAAAGGATACTCCGTGATAGCCGATGCTGGAGTATTTACTTCGCATTCAAAGTTGGTTCTTTGTGTAAATGGAAAGGCGTCCTAAAGACTTGAAAGATCTCTGGCCGTCTGCTCGAGTCCATTATGTTGTCTTGAAGAGGCGAAAATAAGAACGAGATGGTTCCTGGGTTGAAACTGTAAATATGTAGTATGAGTAAATATGTAACATCGTTTGGTCGATACAAGGCCTTTCTTGCGCCAGTACGTTCCATTTGCTGATGGTATCAGTATATAAGAGTAAGTGATACCGTCATGGTAACAGGGAGAATAAATATCCCTATACACTCACAGCACTACAAGGATTCCGCTTCATGTGGGCACCCATGGTACAACAAGCAAAAATCAGTCCAAAGCAGTCTATACTACGAAGTCTACCATTCTAGAAGTCTACATATCAAACACCCACGCAGCCTAAAGCAAAGTTTACTATTCAGACCTGCGCAGTGACAAGCGTTTCGTTTTTGTACCAAACGGATGGTTTTCACGGATTCTTTTTTTAACCATCCACGCGATTACTTGAATTACATGCCGCCGGTTAATAGATTTCACTTAATAATATCCGCTTCCATCGCCGCTATTGTGCTCTGTACAGATTTATTTTTAAACTTCTGTCATCATTATCATCGACGAATTCACCTATTCTCAGATTGACAATGCTAAGGTCATAGTCTTATACGTTGGCCAAGTGCAGTTCGGCAGACTTTACACTTCCTAGTGGGCATTACGGAAAACTCGAATATATTTAGACATCTCACAATTTTGGCCTTCACCATTACAGCAAGTGATGTTTCAAAATACTAAAAAGGCACACATCAATATCTTATGAATTGGAATGTCCTATCCAATATGCGTAATAATAAAAAGAGCCACGTTACATGAGACAAAAAGTATGGCAAGCTGCCCCGTAAAGTAAAACGCCCGAGTAAAAAAGTAACCACAAAGTCAGCAACGCCTGCAAAGTAAAAAGTAAAAATTAAGCAGCAAAGTAACACCTGACTCAATTAACAATTGACAATAAATGCGTTGAGATGTATAGATAGATGTAAAAATTTGAATTGTGGAATTATTCTGTAATCTAAATCAATGCCTGCTTATACATTTTTTGCTTACAAATTTCAAAATAACGAGAATTCAAAGACATGGTACATAAAAAACTGTCTGCGTTATTTATGTTGGAAAATCAGTGACATTATGAACAATTTTCTTAACAACTGAAATAGTAACAGCGATGGCAATCACGGCGACGATAACCATGAAGATTCAATACTAAGAATAATTTCCAATTGAATGGCTGAACTAACAAAACGGAAAGCAAAAACAAACAGCATAACGACAACATTGACAACAGTAAAACAAAAAACGACACGAAAAATTAATTCCATCAATCGATTCGTCGCACCGAGTTAGGATGTAATTGAGAACGCGATAAAACTAAATTTGAAAGTGCCCGACACAGCTCTCGGGCAGTGGATGGCGATTTTAATCCAATATTGCCGGCCCTTCATCCGCCTCGCCCTGGAATAATCTTATTATCAAACACGTGATCGATAGATATCAGTGTATCATAAGGACGTAAGTATGTACGTACACGTGGATGTCATATCTTGCACATAATCTGATTGTAAATTGATATGGAATAAAATATTTGAAACTCGGATTTTTAGTCTTAATGGAAAAATAAATAAATCTAAACCTCCACTTTTACAGTTCAATCATTTTTTCTTGTAACTGTTATAGGTGAGATTAAATGACATAATAACACTCAACAGTATCGGGAAAGAGAAATTTTAAGGACTTTTTTTGTAATTCAGAGCGCCGTGACACTATAAAGGCAAATCCAAAATGAATATTCCTGAACATGCATCACGCACATGTACAAGAAATATAGACAGCTACATAGAGACATTTTAAATTCGTCTCTTTAATAATTGGAGTTCCAAGCCAAACGATGTGTAACAATTATGTTTTTATTTTGTATTTTTAACACATCAAAATATATCTTAAGGATTTGGGTATTGCATGTCCAAAAATACCTCTAATCAGTGTTAAAATCTAAGTTAATCGATGGGTCACATAAATGTCTCTTTCTCTCGCTCCCTTCTCTCTAATTCAATGAAAAATAACTTATTTACGTACGTACGATGAGCGGGCCAACCGCTAAGTAGTCTTCAAAGTTGAAAGCGCTTCGCTAATCTTAGGGTTGAAATCACTGAAGTGTGTCTGCATAATAATGTCTTCAATCTGCAATCATTTAAATGTTCACTCGTTCGTGGCGCTGGGGTGAGGCAGGCTGGTGAAATATTAGATTAGGGTGCGGAGTATTAATTGGGGTTATGTTTTTGTAAATAAATGTTACATTAAGTATCCTGGAAAGTAAATTTGAAATCTGGGCGAGATATCTTTATAACTCTATTGTATTCTCGATTGTAATGATCTCGCAAAAAAACACCTAAAAATATGAAATGTTAAAAATTTGGCAAAATCTCATTAATACATTTTTCCATAAAAACGGTCTAAGGGATAAAATTTTTTACTGAATGATGTGTGATAAAATGCGGCTAATGACAGTGTTATTGATTTTTAAAGGAATTTTACAGCTTGTGCTGAATCTGAGCTTAATCCGAGCTTCTCAAATTTCTTTTCAACGAATTAATTGTTATCACACCTATGTAGTATTGTCCATAAATTTGGCAATCACAAATATCAAATCTATTTGGTTTTAATATAACTGCCGAGATTTAATGATTACCTTACATATGTACGATTACAACCATATGCACATTTAAGGTAAAACCTGAAATATAATCACAATAATTATTAAGTAATTATATCGTTTGAAGCTCGAACGATTTCATTAATAATTCATCGTGCTACTTTACCAATACACATATCTAACGTTCAATAAGCACGACTTACTGAATATAATGCTAATTAAAGTTTTTCTTAATCTTGAACGAGACATACATTGCCATCTGAGCCGAAACTAGGTAGAGCCAGTGTTTTTGTAGGCAGACACCTAAAAATTTGTATCACAATAACCAATTTGTAAACACATTACGTAACATCACGCCTGTAATTCTCGAAGAGGCAGAGGCAGAGGAGAGGCAGTTGGAAAGAGGAGTGTGGTACACGTCCACTTCACCAGTTACGTTTACGTCCCACCGTAGAATAGACCGTGAGCCTAATGCCATACAACG
The DNA here is from genome assembly GCA_018239085.1 of Yanguna spatiosa spatiosa. Taxonomy (NCBI): domain Eukaryota; kingdom Metazoa; phylum Arthropoda; class Insecta; order Lepidoptera; family Hesperiidae; genus Yanguna; species Yanguna spatiosa. The sequence goes on from DVPG01000150.1 coordinate 9,825, forward strand.
GATGCAAATCCAGACTCCAGGCCACTACTGAACATTTCAACTAGAAAATGTAAGTTAGAAACATCCAATAGTATCCGACCCGCGAATCGAACCCAGGACCTTTGGAACATCAAACGCACTTGCCTAACACAACTAAAACGCATGTAAAAGTGTATTTAAGCTGTTGAATCGTATACGATTTAATTACGTTCAATCATTTCAATTTGAAGTTGACCTGCCGTCAATTGAACCGGCTTCAATCCGCAATTATATCCTAACTATAAGCCAGATCCATTAATTGCTTATTAAGCCACATTCGATTATGTCGTCAGGGCACGCGATCGCGTCTTGTTGCTACGGTCAGCGGCTCTCAACCTGAACGCAAAATTTGTCGCATTCAACTCGATAACAATACAGCCGCGTGACGTATTGGGCGATAAGATATGACAGGCCTACTAATGCAGTATTATTCGGTTAATTAACATTGATATGCATAAAAATTTTAACGGTAACAATGATTAGATATAGTATAATCGACTTGATTCTATCGATAAAATCAGCTGTACTTTTTACACCTACATATCAGATATTATAAATATTTATAGCGCGCAAGTATAGAGATTCCTCGTTGTGTCGCACACATCAAACAAACAATATTATTCAACTGGTATCGCATCGATCTAAACAAAGATCGGTATTTAAGCTCTGAAGATTGGGAGGCGTTAATTTAAGCTCACGTTCGTAGTATCAATTGGAAGAATGAGTATCATTCGCGACATGAATCACTGTATCACAATGCGGGCCACGTTATAAAGGTCCCGACGTAACGGCCGCAAGGTCGTTCGCTTTTCAAACGCATCTGAATTTCAAATGATCGACGAAAGCGCCGCGGAAATGCGCGTAACTGGCTTACCCGTACCCACTGTCCGAAACTGTAGAAAGTGGAATTCGGTATGGAGCGTGTACTGACCGGATCCACGTACAACATCCGAACCCGAACAGAGCACCAAGCGAACAACACCCTTACAACACCATACGCGCCTTTGCGCTATAAGATCGATAGTCGCGTGCGTTCGTGTGCCATCTCGCGTTTGTGTACGAACGTTTTAATTGAGATCACCAATTGCGCAGCTTTCTACACAAGTTATAGCCCCCCATAGAGTTTGATGAGCGCGTTACGAAAACATCGATTACCGTGACGGATGGTCATACATAACGCACGGATACACTAATATAACGTTAACGCGCACGTTAACGTCCCTTCGGAGAAAGGTGGGTAACGTAAGTGAAAACAGTTTCCATGTTTTTATTGTACCTATACATTCCATTTCGTATGTGACTTAAGGAGACTTCTAAAATTTTGTTGCGCGTGATCTATGTAGTACGTCATAGTGAATCGTGTTGTTTAATTTGTATTGACAAACATTACTAGCCGTGTAGTGTTGGTTAATTCTCGTGTCTAAATCATTCAGAGAAAAACTTTTTGTAGCGCCTAACAAAAGAGTGACGAGAGGTTTTCTTTTAGTCTTTTTTCCAATTTGCCTACGAAAGGAACAGAACCTATGGGAAGTGTGAAGTCAGTTATAACGATAATTTGAGCTTATGTAATTTTGACGTTCAAAAATTGCACGCAACTCGGAGATTTAAAAAAAAAATTATTTCATCAGTTTGATTTGGTGATTGGTTCAAATATACGATTTACGTGGAATGATAAGATGAAAATGTAAATGACAGGTATGTTACTTAGTTATCGCTTTTGGTGATTCTTCCAAAAGGGTCAAAGAATGTTAGATGTGAGAGAGTTATAATGAATTCGTCGAAATGCTCCAACAAAGTTCAAACAAGTTAAACTCACCCTAATGAAATGATGTAGGTACTAAGTTAAGAGTTTTTAGACATGAAATATTAATGTAATAAATATATATATATATATATATATATATATATATATATATATATAT
>DVPG01000151.1:0-11761 GCA_018239085.1 Yanguna spatiosa spatiosa
ATTAGATTTGATTTGTCAGGACTGAAGCGTGTCAGCTATCAGCGCGTTAAATAAATTTATCCAACGTTATCAATATAATTAACTGATTTTCGATTATTAATACAACACAAATATACGTTTATGAAACATTTGCAATTTGGTGGCACTGTAATAATTTTCAATTATTTATTGGGTATAAAATTTGGTTAAGTGTCGGCCAATTTTGTATTATGTAATACCTACGGGTAAATATCGCATCGACATAAACAAAAGTTCGAAATGTTGATTTGTACGTTAAGTACTTAAATTTATTTATTTGGAATGGTATAATTCAATTAAGTTTAAATTTTACCATTTCATTTGAGGTTAAATTGAATGAAATATCTTATTGAAAATAAATACTTGATTGAGAAGCAATGTTTACTTTAAAGCAGTTCCACTTTAATCTGGTTACCAATAATAATTAATGCACAGATTTAATTATAATTTTAAAACATCGCCATTTGTCACGAATGCATTAATAATGCCGTGATTGTTGGGAAGTCATTTTAATAAGGATCAAACGTTTATTAAATTTTAGTCGACTATCATTTCCTTTAAATACAATATATGTGTATCAATATAACAATTGTAAAGTTACAAACGGAGCGGAAATAATGTGTACTAGGACAGTTAGGATACTGAACAAGATGGCAAACGGATCTTCCTAATGTAATATTTCCTCACTACTTATTTATCGTAACTGTACCGATATCTCTGTTACATAACACTTACATAAAATAAACATAATGTATTACACATTTAATATAAGTTGCATATAACAGGTATCCTTATTTGAATCCGTATAAATTATTCGTAGATATTAAAGCGAGGAGATATTTAAAACAGAATTTCATAGTGATGCAGTGAAATGCAGGCGTGTATAATGCTCACTTCGCAAACTTTAATTTCCGGTCTTACGGGATCCGAAAACAATGTTCATTTGAAATTATGTAACAGCGAACAAATTTCGTACGGTTTCGGCAAATAAAGAGCGGAGCTGGCGTTGGTGCGGCAACCGGTAGCAGGTAACAAGTCTATTGAAATCATTATGTTACATTTTTGCATTTGCATAAACAATCTTCCTTATAATACTGTTACTGTTAACGCGTTTTTGTGCTTGCTTACGCATTTGCATAAACAATCTTGCTTATAATACTGTTACTGTTAACGCGTTTTTGTGCTTGCTTATGCATTTGCATAAACAATCTTGCTTATAATACTGTTATTATTAACGCGTTTTTGTGCTTGCTTATGCATTTGCATAAACAATCTTGCTTATAATACTGTTACTGTTAACGCGTTTTTGTTTCCGAGTAATATTTAATAATGGAAAATCTTGACATTTACATGTTCGTATATGTGTGTGTGTGGTGAGTTAGTGGTTTGGTTTTATGCATACGTAAATATATTTACTGCCATGTAAAACATTGTAGTACAAATGTTCATATATATTTTTTAAACAATGATATTGCTTTTTTACAATAATAAAAGCGAAGTACAACAACGCTAACGCGTGATTCTTCGTGTAGTTTGAAAACTTTCATACACAGTAATCGAATGATTATTTCCACGTAGATCGTCATGATGGATGATGGGAAAATGAAACGTCGTTGACCAATTCGAACGTCAAACTTGAAATTGGTTTTGTTGTCGAGTTTGCAAGTCACGGATATCATTAGTTCTCGCTGTATTAACGACCGAGTTACTACGTAGTATGAATCTTTCGACCAAGCGACAAACAGGAAAAAAGGGTCACGAAGATTTTTATTACTTCACACTACATAATGTTGGTATATTTCAAAATACCTGGGCCTGAACTAAAAATATCGTCGTTCGTGTGTAAAGAAATCTTTATAAAAAAAGGTATGTTTTGTGTGGAATTAGTCGAACTAGTTGCCTAGCTACCGTTGTTATTTCAACTAGACCTGGACTTGAAAACAAATCAATGTTAACTGTTTTCTCACAGAGCATATTACAACTGTGACGACGTATTTAATAATGTTTGTAAGTATTCTTATCATTATCACGTACTGTCGTGGTAATTGTAGGATTATTGTACTTTAAAACTGTCATATATGTCATATATTACAAGGGAAGTATTCATAACCTCGTATATATAATTTAATTTACGAAGCAATAAATTTCATTGGGAGAGAAAATTTTGGGAATATAATAACTCCGGCATTAATGCAATAAAGAAGGACTGACGTCAAAGAATAAAAATTAGGATGCGACCTCTTTAAGAGCCTTGACCTGCTACTCACAAGAGGAGAGAGGCGAGATGCGAAAGATTATGATTGTGGGGGAACAAAATGTAGAGAATCGGCTCGTTTTTGTTGCATATATTCCCTTCAGGCTACGGGTACTATGCAATATCTTCGTTTATATATTTTATAATTCCCAATAGTATATTATGTTGCAGTTACAAATAATAAAATAGATGTCCAATATTTTAAACAGCGAACTGTAATCAATATTCATTCATCATCATCATTGGCCTGTCTGAGTACGTTGCTGGACGTAGGCCTCACCTGTTTGGTTATTGTCCATAAACCCTACGCTGGGCATGCGGGTTGAGGATTGCAGAGCACGGTTTATCGCACCGTCTATGCTATTGCCCGTAGGCGGCCAGGGCATGTAGTCGTGCACAGGCAGTCCGCACTTTACCGCGATCAGCCGCCAAATATTCAACCATTGTAATGTTTAGTATCGATATTTTTTTATAGTGATTATAGTATCAGGGAGACGAGAGCCTTAAACGTAATTTAATACGTAAATTAACAAAGGGGCTATGGTTTGTATAAAAGTTTTGTTTAAGAGATATTTGCCGCGGTAGGGTCTTTTAATTTTGACAAGGACGATGTTTGCATCCATATTTCTCGGGATCGTAAATTATAACGCAAGTTGTGAATGTTCAGTCGAAATAAAGACGACAAAAATACTTGATTCAAAATAATTTCTAAACACAGAGATGTCTCCATTTTATCAAACATATGTAAAATCAGTGATATTATTAAAGATTACGTTAGCTTACTGGTAGAAGATAGTTACACGTGTTAAATGTAGAAGATTACTCATAGTTATGTTATGTGAATATTTCATATAATTATAATACTGCTGGTTTCGGCGTAATATGATAATCGTTTAACCTAATCTAAGTTCTTATGGATGGGTCAAAATGTCGTATCGAACGGATTGAATCCCAGCCCTTGTTTCTGCTCTATACTAAAGGAACATATTCGAGTATGCTTTGGTCTTTTCTTAGTTTAGATTTGTGACAAGCAGTGGAACATATAATATTATTTTATATTCAACGATAGAGTATGAGAGCGAATTGTTATAGGTATGTAAGTTTTATACGATTAAACTTGATCCATGTTTTCTGCTTCTGTAATATTTAGTTACATTTCGAGAATAATAGTGATAGCTAAGAGGCTTAAATTCTAGCTTTGTGCTTCATACGTATGAAGATCACATCTTGGCAAGAACTTCTAAGCTTACTTAACGTTTAGGATAAAACACTTATTGCCACAATGGTAAACAAAAGATTCGTGAGGAAATCTACCTAGGATTTCTTGTCTTCAAAACACGTCATATGTTATATTGTTGTAAAGATTCAACATTCCCGTTACCAAAACGTATTTCGAAGTAATTATTTGATGTTCAGAGAGAAGTTGTTAAAATGTTATATTAAATTATCTTTGCTTGAAACTTTGTTTCCTAGTCAGTTCTTAGTTAACTCTATGTACATACATCCAGTATATAAAGATATGCTTAACAGGAATGGCATGAATAAGGTACCTCATGGTTTTAATAAATTTTCGAGTTGTGTTGGTTCTTGCACGAATTTTAGCTTTTCTGTAATTTCCGTATAAGTTAGGTTTTAAGAAAGTTGGCATTAATTAAATTAGTTTGCTGTTTCATGTTGCATTCAATTAAATATAATAATTTTTTAAATAAAATTAATTACAATAACTTGCTGTTGAAGTCCCCGTATCCGATTGTTTGTGTGTTTTAGATGCTGTTTGACAGTGCATTATAGCATATCCTTCTGATATGCCGCACAATGGGGCGACGAGGAGATAACACAGTTGACTAAGTATGACATAAAAGCCGCTGACGAGTGTCAACGATGATATCCATGTGCTAACTAGGAATTTCTTGGTGATTTCAGTGTCCTCCAGCAACATTGGACCTACCGATAGTGGGACATAACGCGTTGGCAAGAAGTTCGTTAACTTGCATCAGTACAGTCTCATCCGGCTGGCCAGCCAGCCGACACGCGTCCGGAAAGCTGTTGTCCACACGCCCAATAGTTAGGAACTTTTATTGGCGTTCGGTTTAAGCCGTTACTCAGTTGTGGTATATTTACCATTGGGTACAGTGTCTGCCACCGTTGTTTGGAGAACACCATTTCAGTACTTAACTTTCCTGAACCATTTAAAAAACGTACCGGACAGATGTGGTTATGCAATTTAGCAAATTGCATGAATGCTTTCTCAAGAAGTATTTTCTCAAGTGATTAAAATGGCCATGATATTCTTTATCCCATTCTTTGACGAAGGCCTTTTCGCTAAGCCTGTTAAATACATGACATACTCGCCATGAGCTGAAGCTCGAATTCTCAAACATTTCATCGAGGAAAAGTCCTTAACAAAGCTGCTAAGCCGTAGATCGGCTTTAATCACGTTAGTTATATGGGGTACAATTTGGGTTGGGATACAACCATCTGATAATAAGATTTTTTTTCCTAAGTTGATGAAGGCGAATTTTGCAATAATTTTTAACAGAGCTGTTTGCTAAAAGCTTAATTCTCAATGATTTTGCGAACAAAATATCACACTTGATAGCTTACTCGGGCATAGGTATACCTGAATCCCAAATTCACGATAGAAGTGTTATGTAAGTTATATAATATTCTTTACAGAGCTAGGATAAGGTAGGTGTGTCTATTAACTGCTAAGTGAAGTCATTTCAATCTGACAACAACAAATCAATCCGCACTCATCACTAACCGTTTAGTGTCATTGGGTATGGATCCTTGATCCAACCTAAATTTCAGCCGGTGCACCGTCTCAGGTGAAAATATCTGCACAAAACTTTGGCATTCCGAATAACGAGAGGACGTACTTCGCGCTCGAGTAACTGCTTATTTCGCACCAGGCGCAAGTACGACTATTGTTCATCTTGCAGCTTGTTGAAACATCTCGTCTTGAGTACTAAAACATAATTCAAATGTTTACACAAAGTTGTCTTTTGAAATACTGAAATGTCATTTATTTCAAGTACAAAATAAATAGGCAAGCCGAGGACAGGGCGCGATGGCGTCCTTTGGGGAAGGCCTGAGTGGACTGTGATAGGCTGATGATGATGATGATGATGATTAAATAAATCGTCAGCTTTAAAATGTATTTGTGCTACATACAAATATAAGCGAATAATATTGCTGGACAATTTATAATTTCAGTTATATAAAAAAAGGTTGATATCAGGCCCTCAGGTTACGTAGATAAATCTACTCATAATACTCATGATGGCTGAGTGAATTGTTCCTATTTTTTCAGGTTTAAATTATTCATCCGTGGTCAAATTTGTATGTATATAATGGTAATTATTCGGAGACGTGGATGAACCTCATCAAAAAAACCAAATCAGAAATTATTTATTAATCCAACAATTTTAAATTCCAGCTCATCGAAACACGGAGGCCGATTCAAATATTCACTCATCGGTCTGGTACCGTAAAACGGTCACGGTATGCAATTAACGGTGGTATGAACAGCGCATCTATAAATCCTCACAATGCACTCGTTGTACGTGCCTTTGACAGCTTACGCCGTCCCACAGTATTGACGCGAACAAGCCAATGTTTTCATAAATGTGAAGAGGGAAATTCGTATGGAGTCCGGCGAAGGATTTGTCGCTTGAGCCCTCGGCGAAGTCACGTGAGATCGTACAGGATAAAACAGTAGCCCCGAGTCCACAAAGTACCTCCCACGATATTGGCCACCGAACGATCTGACCTTACTGATTAACATCAAATTTATTGCTACATTCAGAGCACAACCGAACATAATCAAGATAGATTGCGCCTTTATATATAAAACACATTGTAATTACGCGCCGCTCGTAACTTTGTATACTGATGTCGATGTAATTGAAATTTTATTCTCTCATTGGCAATTTTCATGTTGCCACCCGCGTAATCTGCTTAATGAATCATTTCGGTCGCTCGCTAATAAATTTTTGTTTGATACGTCACTAAGTTTATTAATCCAGTTTGCGTAGTGGCTCTCTGACATTGCTCTCGTTAATTTATTTTACTGAAATTGGAGCTACGGTTTGACTTTTATTAAAGGTCTGAATTAGGGTAAAACGTGATGTTGTGTACAATAATTACAGACTTCCCTATTGGGAATGACGATTTTGAATGAATTGTAACGTCACGCCTGCAATTTCAAAAGATGTGGATGTAGTACAGTCATATGTTTCACCATTTCACATATACCGGGCATAAATCCAAATTCCGTACCACCACTGGAAATTTTAACTATAAATTCTAAGTTACAAAAATATAGTAGTATCCGACCTGGGATTTGTACTCAGGACTTATCGAGCGGCAGTCGCCTTTCCAACCATTTGGCCAACGAGACAGACAGTAAGTGAACTGTGAATATAGGTAAGAAATATTACCTCCTTAATGCAGATTTATTTTTTTAATAAGTAAGTGTCACAGCTTACAATCCCATGTAAATGATAAATATCAAACGATTGTTTTTCTTTGCTTTCACATCGTTATTTTCAATTCTCGATTGCATTCGAGTGTGAAAAATTATAGCAGCATAAAGTACAACGCCGCTTGATGTATCTCGAGTGTGTACAGATTGGCCAAATCAGCGCGCTCGAGTAAACTCGAGCGTGAACGTTAAGAGGTTAAGTGACATCTATTGAAATACCTTGATAGTTATGTTAGTATACAATATACACGATTTTTCTATCTGTTCATTATATGAAAAAATAGAACACATATAGCTGTAATATACATATGTTACCCGGTTCAGTAATTAATTAAATATTATAAACATGTGTAATTCACTGTTTTACCGCCTATTTCTAGCAGGAACTTTAATGATCCTAATACAGTCGTTGTCTCTGTGTTATCTTGTTTCATTTTTCTAAACGGATTGATTTGCTGAAGTGTTCTAAGCAGTCTATCCTTTTTTAAGATTCGTGTTATCTCTACGACTAATTTTAAGAAAATAATATCAGTTCTTTAATCACTAAACCTTGGCAAATAGATAGAACTACATCAATATCATTATTGGCTATACATGATTGAAATGGATAAAATAATATAAACAAAAAGTGTTTCATTAAAGACCACATTCTCTAGGATTTTTTTATAACATTGTTTGTTCCTGTAATTTATGTTGATGTGCCAAAGTAACATGTTTCCAACCAATAGGTTATAGAATAGCTATCACACTTCTTTCTGTTTCTTCTATGACTATTTTTTAAATTTACTTTGTCACTCTTAAACGACGAATCTTTGTAATAGTTTTGTCTTTATGCATTCGTGAAACTACACTGTAAATGTATCGGAGAATTACGAGTATATCAGTAAAATACGCGAACGCGATGATAAATTAGAGCGCGAAAGAATGTTCGCCTTTGTGTTGTTTTTAATTGGCGAAACCCTTGCTATGAGTCTAAATGCGTTAAACCTTATGAACATTGTATGTAAAACTGGCAACATTTATATATCAGTGCGTCTAAATGGTCTATTTTGCAACGTGGCACGTTATGTGAATTGACAAGACAGAAATATAATGCGCTTTATTGCGGTATGGGCAGTTGTCGAGGTCAGGTCAGAGGTTGATTCAGCTAGAAACGTTTGTAATAACATATACACGACGTATAATTGAATATAGACTGCCCAATGTACATAAACATTTTTTGTTAATATCAGCTAATAAACCGAAAAGATAGATGAGACGGTTTATATTTGCGAAGTATAGACACAGATGCCTCTTTGTGTGTTAATAACTTAGAAAAATTAAATAGTTAAATAGGTATTCTGAGAAAGCAGATAAGGTCCTACAAGGACGACCAATTTTGTGGCTCACTTCGTCGATATTTGGATCGCTGCTTATAATGTTACGACACCGAAGTGAATTTCGATTACCTTCAGTAGTAAGCTATTAGCATCAATAACGTTGCAATATTATTCAACGTGTTGAATAGAAATTATGAATAGTAACACCATCTGATTATGAATTTGAATAACGTCTCTTACATACGTACAGACTACAGAACACTAAAGAACGTTCTTTTCAAAATCCTACTAATGGGTCCTTGCATTAAAATGAATCTGGAATTTGAGAGACATTTATTCGGCAAAAATGGGCACTAGACACACATTGTATGAGCACGTTTGTATTCTGTTTTGCGCTCGTCAGTTTCCTTAAAAATTACGTCACGGATTTCATACAGTGCTATGCGCGCCGCTCTTATTAAAGCCTTGACGTTTAATGCTTTATTATGGCTTGTATTATTTCTTAGACATCGCAATGCATACTAACCTCAGGAGATAGGTATTAAATATTATTAAGTGTAACCATATTGCTTATACCACCAAACTACTGCGAATTTGACATATCTTTCGTGCTGCTGTGGGCATTGTCGATATTGTAATATTATATTCTATGAAATTCTATATTCTATTCTGTTTGGTTCTGAAACTGTGGTAGTACTAGTGAGTAATTTTGACATCACGGAACGAACTTCAACCAACACCTGTCCTTTAAGTCTCGGTATGTAGTCCACTAGGTCACAATTCAGACTATCTGTCTGAATAATTACATAATAACCATATAATTCAAAAAGCTCGATCCGCTATACTTTGACGTAAATATCATAAAATAAATTGCTGTATATCACAGATATCACGTATAAGTCTAAAAGCACTTACCTCAAGCTTCCAAGTGCCATTATTTTAAGACGGCAGAGGCATGACGCTGCATTTCTCGTTGTTATTAAATAAACCGGTAAACTTCAATTTTAACTCTATTATGAATGAGGTGCGTGTTTTCATTACTTAGTGTAACGTAGCGTAAGATTTAAAGGCCACGTTTATATAGGAAATCTGCCCTCGCGGCTTTTACAACTCGCACTCGAGGGATCGTTTTGATATCAAATAAAAATAATTCAGTTAAATTTTCAGCTCTTTATCTCGAACGGTTTACGAGATTTCGAAAAAAAACGATCTATAGGCCTTTTTTAAATAGTAAAATTGAAAATTGTTAAACGGCCATGTTTTCCCAATTCTTAGGAGTAAAAGACACTAAAGAAAACCCTTCTTGATTATTTCTTAACGGAAATCCGATCTTTGGCGGAAGAAATAAAAAAATAAATAAATGTTTATACACCTTTTTGAAAAGTGTCACAAACCGAATTTTGACAGAAAGTATCTTTTATACTCCTCTATATTCAAGATTTTTTTTAAAGTGCTACAACAACATGAAAAAAAAAAGAAAACCAATTAAGTCGTTCACATGCTAAGTCGAATCAATATCACAAAACAATACAAAAAAAGAACACAATGCAGCGTCACAAAAATTTGTAATGTCTCACCTGAAACATAAATATGAAAAATGGACACATTCTCTTTTAATCAATGCTTAGAACTCGTCTTAATATTCTTCTATAACATATAATTATAATAATACCATTATGCATAAAATTTGCTATTTTAAGATGTTGAGACGTTTGGATCCAGGGGTTAAACTATATAAATCACGAGAGTACAAAATGCGGTGTGATACTATTAGCGTCGAGAACCGTGACACAATCCCAAAAACAATGAAACAAAGTTAACGTAGATATAGTAGGGTATCTACCATTAGTGCCTGTCAACAGTTCCGATTCGCCAGTGCAACTTCTTCGTAAAGCTTCTTAAAAGCAGTTTTACAATATTGTCATCTTTACAAGCCTATCGCGAATTTCCTTTAATTACATGCATGGCAAGTTTCGCCACTAACATAAAAATAATTCTTGATTCGTATTTCCTTAAGGACGTATTATCTAGATCATGTTGGTCATTCGATTAATTATTAACATGATCTCTAAATCTGTATTCGTAGGATGAATTGCGAAAGATAAACACGCATCTTCTTTGTTTTAGTTTAATTTTGGTATACAGCATAAATTGCAAAAATTTTCCAATTACCATAAGATAAAAAGAAAAAAGTCTGCGACCATTTCTTATTTGATAGAAACTGTTAGAGGTATTATTGTCGTTTAGCGTCTTTTATTTTTATCTACCCAGGTGTAGAAGACTGTTTAGGTGTACGAAGAATCAAAAATGTTCCTATTGTCCTTTTCATCACGCACCGACAATGATACGTCTTTAGTTTACGTATATCTCTCATATATCTGATCTACGAATCACACTAAATGGCATACACGTTAGTCTAGATCGAGTTACTCATAATAAACCCATTTAAATGCATAGAGCGGTAATTACTGTAAACTGAGATCAATTGAGTGTTTACAACTTACTCGTCAAGACCAACTATCGCGGTATACGAAAATCTGCTAAATTGTTCTTATAATTGGTTATTTAATAAGCAATATTGTACTATTGGCTCGGCACAGAGTATTTGGACAAACGTTAAACTCGCAAGGTTTCACGCTCGTTGTTCTGATGGCGAAGCGCAAGGAAATATTTTTTCATCGTTTGTTCGGAGCAAGAAACGAAGCGAACGGTGGAGCGGTTTTTCTCCAAGATGTCATAAATCAGGAAGGCGGCAGATGGCGCTGACCCCGCCATTATTGCTGTGTTCCAGCTAAGAATGATTATTGCTCGCGCTTCAGGGACGTCGTTACCAAATAATAATTCTCTGGAACCGCCCCGAGCAACGCAAGAATGAAACATTATAGGCTATGTTTCAGACTCCCTTCAACTTCGGTGCTTCTGTACTTCGGAACCAATTTTTTTATTTCTCTTGTAAAAACTCCCACTTTTGTTCGTTCTGACGTGATTTTAATAAACGTCATTCATATAACGAATGATCGACATATGATTAATCGTATAAAAAATGTCTTTTATAGGATATCTCGTTTTGTATCTGCCAGACTAGAAATAGCAATGGAATTTAATGTTAAGTAGTCATGGAAGCCAGCTGTCAAATATGTTAAAAATAATGCTCTTAGGGAATTTATCGAAACGCCAATTTTAAAATGAACAATATAATATGAGTTAATGTTTTATATGATAATACATTCCTACATTTCCATTGTTGCTAAAAATTTTGCCAGCGCTGGCCGTCCCTCAAGACCCTCCCTGTTGTCCGTTAACGGGGTACATGGTTTTGTATGGTATTTAAAACCATTTTCATATGTATTTACACTCAAATGTATTATACGTCAAGGCCACCTCTGTAGCCTATAATCAAATACACAATCTGTATTAATGGAACCTATCTATAGGCCTTTTTTATATGTATTAATCTCTAGTTTTTTCGTCGGATTCAGTATTGAATTTCACAATTAATCAACTTATTTTGTTGCCCGATATTTGTCATAAAAATTTCTTAGTGCCTATTGAACGTGTGTTTATATGATATTTTATTATAAATATATTTATTTACGAATTACTTTTACGTAGGCATATGTAGAAAATATTATCATGACTGCCTCATTGGTAGTGTTGGTTGCAAGTGCGACTGCCGATCGAGAG
>DVPG01000152.1:0-11756 GCA_018239085.1 Yanguna spatiosa spatiosa
GGCGCTGGCTTTAAAGTCTATACCCGATATTGAAGTTACTCTATTTGATATTCCGATCTTAAAAATAAATTATAGCCTATATGTTGCCGAGGACTAATAGCTATATAGTTTTTGCGTGAATGCCGCACAACAAAATTCTTCTACAGTTTTATTATATATATAGATTTACTCAGAAAAAACTGGTTTCTCCGCCACTTATACTAACGTCTCTTATTTGCTATCAATACAGTGGCTATGTCAACACAATCATCAATGCACTAAATACTACTTACTAGTGATCTAGTTACCATTACACATGCTCTCTGGATGCTTCCTCTGGGATCAGATGGCCGTGTTTGGAGATGTCCCAAGTTATCATTATTATTATCGGCTACAGTTATCTGTACTATTTGAAAGGAGGAGAGATTTTTCTTCACAAACTGGATTACGTCATAAAAACTACCGTACGTTTGTTTTCAGTTTCAGCTTCCACCTCGAAGGGTCTTACGTTCGAACCCTAGCACATACCTCTGACTTTACAAAGTTATAATTACGCATTTTTAAGGTTATATGTCACTTGACATAGTGGTGAAGGAACACACCGCGAGGAAAGTTCTCCATAATCCGGCGTAAAAGTTTGCCAACCAGCATGTGACCCGCGTAGTAAGTAGGTTGTGGCCTTGAACCTTCTCATTATTAGAGAAGACCAATTTCAAAATGACAGGGATGCTAGTGATAAATTTTGGATAACTGCAAATTTATTGTGGGAGTAATTACAAGTATCTCGATCAAGTCAACTTGATGAACGACGAGAAATTCAATTTAAAGCTTGAAATATACATACCTTGCTCTTTACACAGAAAAACAAAATTACGGCAGTTAATTAATTATTTGTAAAATTATTTACTTATAAACTTTAATTCGCTTTGTGACTGAAAAATATATAGACCTGAATATTCCAGCCTGAGCTTTAAGTAACAAATATGGACAGACAATACAATATAATATACTTTATTGCACACTAAAGACAGAAAAATACACAGTAGCATGCAATAGGCAGCCTTATCGCTCAAGTAGCGATTCTTCCAGGCGCCCTATGTGCGTCGAAGGAAAGTAAACAATTTAACATAGAAAAAGGGAGACGAACGGCACTGGTGTGTCATCCGTCACAAGTGCAAGCAAGTGCTAGCAGCGCATGCAATCCTTACGAGTCCATGGGGAATGATCTGAGCATTGTGTTTATATAGAACTTTACAATATAATTCGCAAATCCGCCTTCTCTGAAAACCAATATTCCGTATTCACAAGTTTGCAAGCCCTGGCAGGCGATACGCATATGTAACAATGATGAAAATTAATAATAAAAAAGTTCATCAAATTAATAACATGTATAACATCACGCCTGTATTTTCACGAAGGGTTAAGCAATGTAGTATAGTACTCTCCCGCGATTCACAGTTATTTTATACGTCGACCATCACCGCCATATACCGGGCACAAATCCAGATTCCGTGCTATCACTGGAAATTTCAAGTTAGAAAATCCCATAATACTGTGCCAGGCCCGGGAAACGAACCGAGGACCTCTTAATCAGCAGTCGCGACTTGTAACAACGACCAACAAGGCAGTCATTAAATTTATGATCTGACTTTAAAGCATTTCGAAGTAAACAGTAATAAATATTACAAGCACGAATGAAACGTTAAAACGCCCCACGACTAATTAGTAACTTACAGTTTGTCAGCGTTGGTGCTGACGGCGCTCAACGTGCGATGCGTCATCGTAACGATGCTGGTGAGAAAATTACATTAAACACAGAAAAATTTCCCCGTATTTACATTTGCATGACTTACGTATATTTCTGTAACATTCTCATGAACGAAGCAGTCAGTAATTATTAAACAAAACATACATCAACCGGGCCCCACTCCCATGCAATACATCTATTATTAACGTAGGTAATACACAAGTATTAAGTCACTTAACGTACAAACGTTAAGTGACATTACAAAGCTTCGTTTAAAATTTGAAACTGAAAATAAATTATTATTAATAGGGAATTGATAATTTAGAACGAGGAATGTAAAATTTTGTATTGAATATGCAGTTGGTGCATTAAAACCATGTTTTACAACTCAAGTATTGTGTGTAGGTACTAAACTTCAAAAAAGATTTTCAAATTTTTCACCTATTGATTTATCTGTCATCTGCTATGTTACCGCATCATTCGAAAACCATTTGAAAAATTTAAATAAATTTTTTTAATTATTTTTCTCGGGTTCATGCAGATCCCCGTCCCCTCCCGACCTTTATCGTTCCACTGCTGGACACGGGTCTCCTCTCAGAATGAGAGGGTTAAGGCTATAGTCTTCCTCGCTGGCCAAGTGGGGGTTGGCAGACTACACACACCTTAGAAAACTTTTTTTTTATCTCTAAGGTGTGCAGGTTTCCCCACCATGTTTTCCTTCACTGTTATAGCAAGTGATATTTAAACTTAAAACGCACATTTTGTAAAATCGTGCGGCCCCGGATTGGAACCCGGTCTACCGGAGTGAGAAACTGAATTTCAAACCACTAGACTATCCTGCTTTTTACCGGTCACCGAATACAATTTATAATTTTATGAAGGCTATATAATTTTTACTAATTGCTTCACGCAAATATTAATAAACAGTTTTAAATTATCCTGTGGTGTATTTTAAGAGAATGTGTGTCACATCGCAACCATACTCTGCTAATACATACATATATTCGGCTAGTAAAGTTAAACATTTTGTATTTATCATTACATTAAACCTCATGGTTACATAGTTATGTCAGCGAGACTTTAAAATAAAGGTTAATTATTATAAATCTCTTTTTTTGCAATCTAGATGTGTAACTGAGTTAGCGTCATGACGATCGATGCTTTTCGTACGGGCAACTATTTATAACTTCCCCGCATTTCCCGCGTCAAAGATGCCAGCTATCTATTATTTTACATTCCTGATTGCGGGTTATTTTCGCGGGAATGATTCTTAAGTTTGCGCGAAGTTTACATATGCATATGCTTAATCATATGTATAGATAGCGACAGTAAAAAATGTGGACAGCATTAAACAGCAATTAATAGCAAAATAAAAGGAAAATTATTTTAGGGCGACGGCGCGGAGAGCGCTGCGGCGCGCGCGGCTCGTACGCGCAGACGAGCGCTGGCGCGGCGCGCGGCACTCGCGCGGCTTCGACCCTCCTCGCCGCCGCCCGCGCCCGGCCGCCGCCACCTGCCCATGCAAACCGACTACTACCTGGAAGAGGTAAGTATTCAATATCCACTTACGAATAAATACACATCAACAGCAAATTACCATTAATTATTAGGTACTTCGTTATCGTTATCGTTATCGTCAATCATTTGAAGAAAGGGGCCTATGGGCAATGTATTATATGGCTTTGTAAAGATTCCCTTAGGGACAAATTGAAAGAATTACTGTTCTTATTTTGTATACTTCATCCTTCTATACATTTATGGGAATAATGTGTATATTTCCAAAAATAGGCATAGGCTCTCTCGTAAGGACCTATAACAACCTGATAGGTATTTACGTAGAATTAAACAGGCAATTTCATATGTACATAGATTAATTGTAAGTTCTGCACCGCATCGCTTTGTTTGTGAAGAAAGTTAGTACTACCTACTTTATTGTGATAATGTGTTAAATAATATTGCTTTGGTGATTTAGAGAAATGTTTTATAAGCGTTATAAATATTAATAGTGCATGTGTTTATTGTGTGTGAATATGAAATCTTACCGTCTGTCTGTAAGTACTCTCAATTTTGTTGGTGCTAATGTACGTATTGTTTCTCAGTAAGCGATTGTAAAATCTTATGAGAAATAAATTATCTTTAAACTTAAACTTAAAACTAACGAGTGTTTTTTTTGCAAGTATAGAAATTTTGGTACAAAAAGTTTTATTATGTTTATTAAATTCAAGTATAATTATGACGATTTCCGTAGGTTAGATTCAAAAGCTCTGTTATTGGTTTGGCATATATAATTTGCAGATAGTAATAAGTTGATTGTGCAGAATGTTACGGATTCGAGCTAATTTTTTTTAAAACATGTGTTTATTTTAATATTTTGGTATAAATCAAAAAGTATACTGAAAAGAAAGAAAGGGATCTGGGGTGGTGATATAATAACAATAATGTTTAAAAGAATCATGGTAAAAGAATATAATTGGCATTTAAATGATGAAATAAAAATATTCGAAATTATATCTACGTGCGAATAAAATATCATGTTTTTTGTGATCGATTATGGAAGTTATTAAGAACAGGTAAATTATAAAATTGTTAAATATTTGGATTTTGAATTGTAATCTTTGGTGATTTCGGTGAACATCAGCTTTATGAAATAGCTCCATAAACCTGTGAAACCCATCTTAGAATTATAACTAGATTTTTGGACAGTAAATTTTTATATCCAATTTTATGGCGAGTCGTGAAAATTCACCTCACGAATATAAAAACTTTTTTAATATAAACTTCGACATAGGCCGATATCTCTAGAGATATACCTACATACGTTCGGTTTAAAACCCTGTAAATGCAAACGGAAGGGAGGGCGCAAAGAAGACCCATCCCTTAAATGCCTAAGGAAAATCGTGCTCAATAGCTGCAATAAAATCGTCAATAACCATTGCGGTTAGTGTCATTTTGCGCGTTGTTACAGAAATCGCTGCAATCATTGCTGGGATTACTTAGAACGACTCAGGGCATTAAGTGGGAGCTGTCAGGGCGCCCCGCATATTGGGCTCCGCTCAGCTATGTCGTCCTGGGTTAACTCATTACATATGCCACAATATATAATACCCAACAACCGGTTAGATAAGATTTATTAGGTGGAAGAAAATTAAAATAAGGATAAATATAAGATCTGCAAGGAAACGTAACATCACGCCTGTAATCCTCGAAGGATTGAGATAATTGGTGTTCGGTGCTTTCTGCCTACGCGGCTGGAATCATGACGTGATGATAAAATAATAATAAAATGTAAAATAATGTTTTATAAAATACTTTGTTATTAAGCATTATGCCTATTGTATTTGTCAAAATAAATTGATTCAATTCCTGGCCAGGAAAATAGATAGTTTTAAATGCAATCAACCAATTTTAGATTTCATTAAAATATACTTCGAGGCTCTTTTGAGTATTTTTCGCTATTATTTTTTTGGATTAGATTGATTCGTTCATTCAGTTAAAAAACGTGCTTTGTTCATACACACATATTGTGTACAATTATACTTAATTGCAAGATTATCTTATACATAATATTTGTAAGACGACTTAATTTTTTCCCGCCTCTGATGTGGTTTTGTTATAAAAGCATGCAGATCGTCTGATGGTGAAATTGTCCCTTGTATCTGGTAAAGTTACCAAACTACTAACTACCACAAATTACTCAAAGATATGTTTACCATGTGGAATAGATTCCACATCGCAGTCTGTCTATTTTCCTCATTACTTATAAGCGGAACACAACAATGCAATACTGTTTGAATTAAAAATATGTTAACGTGTTCGAATAAGACCTTAACTTTTTCATTTGCTAAAGGTGCTTTCTTTGGCAAAAGAAAAGTTAAAATGTTTTTCTTTAATTAAACATTTGCTTAGGCGAAGTAGTCAGCGGGCGACGGTCTAGTCTCTTTGAGTCCGCTAAGACTTCGGTTAATTAAAATGCAAATTGCTTTTCAGTGTACAGATACCTACATTTTATATTGAACTGTAAAAGTACTGACTGCTTCGTTGGTCGTGTTGGTTGCAAGCGAAACTGCCGATCAAGAGGTCCTGGTTTCAAATCCCGGGTCGTGTACTATTAGATTTTTCTAATTTAGATTTTCTAGTACCTAGTGCTCGCAGTTTGGATGTGTGCCCGATAGATGGCAATAGACTCATCACCTATTCTATAATGGGACGTAAACGTAACTGGTGAAACGTGGGAGTGTACTGCACTTCTTTGTCTGCCTCTTCGGGGATTACAGGCGCGATTTTACGTTACTGTAATTTATAACTGTCAAATTATAAAACTACAAATATTTATAATATATTTTTGGGTACATAATATCACGCCTTTAATAATATCCGATAGAACGTGATAATATCCGATCCGAGGAGCGAAACCAGGACCTCTCGATTAGTAGTCGCGCTTGCAACCACTCGACCAACTGGGCATTCATATTTTTTAAATTAAGTTCTATAACGGGCAAATAAGGGATGAAAAACGTCCACGAAATATTTAGGTTGGCGAACGGATGAAGTTGCAGCTCATAACTACCACCGTATGTAATATTAGTAAAAACCATAACTTCTTCATTCTATCGACACTGTATTCATCACGCTAACAAAATTACATATCAAAGGAAACAGGAGGGAATTATATAGAAAGTCCAAGTGTGTAATAACAGCGCAGGCACGTCACTCCAATCACCTTCCTTTGAGCCTCAACTACGGTCTAACTCCAGTTTTCCCGAAAGGACAGCTCCACAAACAAATGCTTTGCCCCGAAGTAGGTCTTTGCTTTTGGCTCACAAATTGTTTTGTGACTGTGTTTGCGTTAGAATAGCCGAATTAGTAAGTCCTTTTGCGTTCAATGTTAGTTTGTGACATTATAAAGTCGGTTGAGGCTGTGCTGGCCGGCCCATAGAGAGTTAGACCGGGAACAATGCGCTGTGAATGGTAGTGTATGGTTTTAAGTAATATTTTTATTAATATTTTAAAATCGGTTTATTTATAGGGACATGCACAATACGTGTATCTTTATAAATATACAAATTAGTGCATGATTACATGTTTAATAGGTTTTTATAAGAAAATTAATAATTTTGTGTTTGAATAATAATGACGGTTACAGAAGCTAGCTAAAAAGGCATGACACCCCAATCACGATCCTTTGTCCTCCAAGTGGGGAATTACTCCAGTTTTCCCAAGTGGACAGCTCCACAAACAAATCCTTTGCCCTAAAGCAGGTCTTTGCGTTTGCCGTGCAAACTGTTTTTGTTTGTATTACAATAAGTATGTGGTTTATTTATGACTTTGTTGTCATTTTAATTTATATATTATACAAGGCAAATATTGCGTGGATTCGAATTGTAAATACTATGTACATTTTATTATGTAAATATATTGAACTTCTTTCTCTTGTTTAATTATCATCGTATTTAAATAACTATAGCTACCCCGCTTTAGATCTCTACACCCTGTTTCAATAATGTAATCGATAATTAAACGTAATGTTAGCATGTTATAAATTGGCGCCTATTTTATTTCCAAAAAATATGTAGATATGTATATTTACTAATAAATTTTGTTTACGAACCACATTCAACTAGTGCTTGAATATCATCCAGTGGTACAAAATAAAACCAAGCACAAAATTTCAATGCTTTATTTCAAACAACGCAAGCATTGAGCATGTAAAATTATATTCAAACCATTCCAATAAACAATTTAAAGCCTACGCAACATAACAATAATATTACTTGGAGGCCGCATATGGTGCATAATCTTTCCCCTTTTCCGTTTTCAATTCCCTTTAATCCTTGGCTACGAGGCTACGTATTGGAATACGGCTACGTTGTAACCTCACTTTGCAAGATCATAGAATTTCCATAGCCACCGAATATACATTTTCCGAACGTTATTAGGGATCCAATTCCCTTGCCGCTTCTCCGTCCGCATACTTCTATGTGTGCGATCGAAATATTACTAAAGTATCTACGTTTACAAGGAGACATTGGTACGTAATAATAATTTTGTCTTATTTTGGTGGTAGCTGTTCCTTGTAGTGGTTAAGGACGTCACCTGTTGCGTCGCGGGTAGTAGGTTTGAGTCTCAGCCGATAAATAAAACAAATGTATTTTACAGCATCGAAATACACCAATCATTAAAGCTAAATTTAATATAACAATATGTATATTTTTTTGTAAAACAGTCTTTTATAAAAGTAATACAATAAAAATAGCGCAAATTCTTGCTTCTACTGAGTAATCGCTTTGATTACTTCGAAATCAGATTCTTATTCAAGAAATATGTTAGTCAATTTATTCACCTGTAACGTATTTAACTGACATAAGTCGTAAATTCATTATTATACCTGAGAACTACATTGAAATTATTATAATTGAGAACTACATTCATCCAATCAGATCTCAATGAAAAAAATGCATCTGTTTTGCAGCAGAAAAGTACGTGTTACTGGCTTTTATTATGCTGCTTCTGGATAGGTTTTTCTATAATTGTTAATCACAAATTAACTACCTTGTTGGTTAAGTGGCTGCGCGCGCGACAGCCGATCGAGAGGTCCTGTGTTTAAATTCCGGATCTGTTACTACTGAATTTTTATAACTGGAATTTCTAGTTAACATTCCTAGTAGTGCCTCGGAGTCTGTATTTGTGCCCGGTGTATAGGCTCTCCGCCTATTTCATTGTGAGATGTAAATGCAACTGGTAAAACGTAGGAGGGTACTACCCTCCTCTGTCTACCTCTTCGGAGATTACTGGCGTAATGTTCACAATAAAATATATAACTCAAAGAATATTTAACATTTATTGATTATGGTTTCGTTATAACAAGAAGGAATATCTTTATCTAGTTTCTTACCGAAATCAAAATGAAAACCCACGTCTGCGTAATTGAGAATCAATGATTTGACTAGTCAGCCCCTAAGGTCCTGCGAATGACGAAAACATTATAAAAACTCATACGACCGCCCATTGTAAATTAAATTCAGCCGGACGTGAAAATTTGAGTCGTGTAGTAATTTGGGAAATTCAAAACCTTCCATTTTCCGATATATTTTTTTCTAAACAGCCATTAAGGGTCACGCGAAAATCATCCCAACTGAAGCTGGAGGCTTCCGGGGTGAGGGTGCGGGGGTGTGAGGGCACATCCCCTTCTATTTTCGGCGCTTGAGTTATAGCTCGACCAAACATTGAAGACCTTTTTACCGAAATTCACGTTTCGTTTTACGATTGCTCCTAAGCATCGGCGGGATAAATTATTCAACCCGGAAAGTTTTTTTCCTAACGCGTGATGTGGGTAGGTGCTTATAAATAATTGAAAATAACTGCACCGTGGGTTGGCTAATAATTGAAGGTTAAATCCTTTATTTTTACTCGTAAACACTGGGTCCACTTTATAAGAATAATAACATTGAAGTTAAGAAATCAATTTTGGACTTCCGATTGTTTCTAGTTAATGCCAAGAGAAAAAAAGGAAGATAGTAGTGAAAAAAAAATTTTTTTTTTATAAAAAATTAACGACGATAAAAAGTAACATAGAAAGAGAAGAACTATAAACAAAAATAAATAAACGCATTAAGACCCGATACGCCAATATTGCTTGATAGTTCAATAAAACAAATACGCGTAAAAGTCCAAACAACATCGAACCACACTGGTGACATACCCTTGTCAGGACTCATTGAAAAGAGAGGGATGCGCGCGCACCTCATTGTTGATCGCCCCCCCCACTCCCAGCTACGCGTTTGTTTAAACACGCCCTTTATCATTAAAAATATATATATACATATTCGAACATATACTTAATCGTTTACCAATTTTTTTTCAATCAATGTACATTCGATACTTATTAAATAATTTTATTTTAATACCCGTACTATACCATTTTCATATAAAAAGTTACAATAATCTGAAGATAAAATAAAAAAATAGTAAAAATGTGTACGAAATGTAAGTTTTACAGTCAATTAGATATTACAATATAAAAAGGCATCGAAATCAAATTTTCGTAGCGCCAAATTTCGCCACGCTTAAGAACACGCGTCGACGATGTATGTCAACAATACAATTTTTCGAATAACATCGTTCGAGACAAGAGATTCGTAATAATCAACCACGTCGCACAAAGCGAGTTACTTGCCTAGCTAAATATCTGTGAGGGTGAGTGAAAGGGAGGTCTGTATCAAGATTCGAGCCTCCCCCATAGCGCTCCGTAGCGAGAGGAAATTTTAGGTTAGTGGACATGTAGACATATAGACAGGAACACGGCAATTTTGTTGCCTAATTTAGTTCGTGTCGTCTTGTGTTTCTTTTGTGCGTAAGGTCATCGTTCGTCGTTGTCGCGTGATTTTCCTATGTTTAGTATAAGTGTTATGAGTGTGTAATGAAAGTTTAATTAAGGTGAACGAATTGAGCGGCGCGATTGAAACGATCGCGTGTTATCCCGAATTCGAACAATTGAGCCCGCGGTTTTTGGGGTGCGAAACGGGCGGCAGAAAAATAAAGGGAAATACATTAAAAAATTATACATGTGTAAATGTAAATAAATAAATAAATAAAATTCGTTTGACCGCGGTTTGTTTGTAAACAGTGAGGCGTGCGTTCGACAAAAGTAAACATTAGCTCGTATTTGGCAAACGCGATCCGGTATCCGAAATTCGTGTAATGGAAGCACTTTTCGCGAGTGGCACCTAAACTGAATAGCTCACGCTTCGGACCTCGAATGTGCCAATTTTAGTGTTCGTGTAAATTAGTGTAAATACGAAATTGTGTTTGTGTGTGTAAAAAAATACAAAATTATGTGTGTAAAATAAAATTTAAAAAAATTAAATTAGATTATTGTATGCAATCGCCAAAGAGTTGTTTATATCGTTCGCACGTGTGAAAGATTTTGTGGTTGAAATACATAAGGTTTCAGCTTCTACTATAAAGATCGATAACATTACGCATTACGGGGTGTTGGGACCCGCTAGACAGCGCACGCACACATCCGCGCCCTACGCCCTTCCAAATTACGAAAATAAACCGCGCATAAGCTTTAAACCTAAACCGAATTTATAGCATAAGAAATCATAGTACAAATACGCTGTGATTGTTAGGTATTGTGTTCATAAATTTACACTGTGATATATAGACATGTTGGTGGGCGCGAACTTGTGCAACCCAGGGGTGCTGTTCCCTGGGTTCATGCACACACCGCTGATACTGAATGGAACTAGTAACCTATCGCGGCAGGGTTCCACCATGAGCTCGAGTCCGCCGACGCCTGTGCACATCCCACACTGCGATACGCGAAGGTCATCGCCGCTGACTCTCTCCGAACGCACGGGCGCTCCCCCGGGAGCTGGCAAAGATGCCGTGAAGCTTTTCATCGGTCAGATTCCACGGCATCTTGAGGAGAACGACCTCCGCCCGATGTTCGAGGAGTTCGGCAAGATTTACGAGCTCACTGTCCTCAAGGACAAGCACACTGGCATGCATAAAGGTAAGTCCCATTCTAAAGACTTGAAATTTTCCTTTAAGAGTTCTGAATTCAAAACTAATTTTGTTCGAATGGATTTTTTGGTCACACAGAAAGTTTTATTGAGTTTTGTGACAGTTTTCTAAAAAACCGTATTAAAGGCATGTGACTTTTTTGTATGTACATTAAAGTTTTCTATTGTCGATGGTTTTTCTGATGCAAATTTAAGGAACGGGGGGAACAATTCCTAATTTCACGGCAAGCATAAAATATTTCTACTATTACGCATCATTGTTGAGACGAAAAGTAAAGAAAATTATTAAATACGATTTTAATAGAATTTCTTGACACAACGTGGTTTCGGAAACTGCGTAGAATGAGTAATACAACAATTCTTTAGTACGGAATACGCCCGCACTATTTATAACAGCTGGCCCTATTTATGACTTGAAAAGGTGTAAATATAATGTTTGCCAACTTGTCTTTTAACTAGTTATAACACAAACCGAAAAATAAGTGTAGAGTTAAAATTGACAG
>DVPG01000153.1:0-11749 GCA_018239085.1 Yanguna spatiosa spatiosa
GTAGTAACTCGAAGTCTGGATATGTGCTCGGTACTATTCCACCACCTATTCCATGATAGGACTTAAACGTAACTGGTGAAACGTGGGAGTGTACTACACTCCTCTGCCTACCTCTCCAAGGATTACAGGCGTGATGTTACGTATATTTACTATGAATATATGTTAAACTTGTTAAGGAGCCATCCATAAATTACGTCACAACAATTTCATGATTTTTGAGCTCCCGCCGCCGTCCTTGTCACAGCTACTCACATTTGTGAGGCCCTCCATTCCTAGTGTGACGTCACATATTTTTTCTATTGTACACACAGATAAATAAATTAAAAGAGAAGTTCTGTAAATATTTTTATTTCCATTTGAATTATATATCCATAAACTCAATAATAATTAGATATTTTATATCATATTTTGAAATGTGACGTGATGAAACTTAGGACCCCTTCCACCCTTGTTACACAGTGTCACACTTCGTCGACTCCATCCCCCCTCTTAATGTGTGACGTAATTTATGGACGACCCCTAATTTTCGTAGTGGCTTATAACGTGTAATGCTTAGTCTACTTCAGAATATGCGCCCGTAACTGATTTTTTACCATTTCTTAACTTTTTTTTTTTATCATATTTTACTATCATAACAGTATACTGATCTAGAGTATGATAGTCATAATTAGTTAAAGTATGGTTTATTCTTGGGTGTTGTTTTATTTATATATTTTTTGTTTTTACTGTTATAAAGGTTGTAGGTAAAAAGTTGTATAATATCATGAAAAAAAAACACGTTTCTGCCTAATCCGCACGGGCCAGTGAAGGTCGAGGTTGCCTAGGTAGACTCTAATTAATCCGATTTAAAAGGTTTTAGCAACTGTCTGCTTGTAAAAGGATAAAAGAAGATTATATTACGGCAAATGTTAATTTATATTTATAGAAAAGATTTCATCAGAATTCTCAATAAACTACGAAAGAAATGTAAAGTAAACAAATAACACACACATTAAGAATAATTGATATATAGTTATTTATACATTTCGTAGTGTTCCCAGGGACATCAAAATATTAAATTAAATTGTTCCGCATAAGACAAAGGTTAGAATTGTTCGGATACGAGTAAAAGAGGCAGAGTTAGAAGAAATATTAGTTGACACGTATAATCTTATAACTGTCGTATGTAAGATTACACCTGTCATCATACATTCTTTTAAACGGATAATGTATGAATTTTTTTAGGAATGAAAATTATTGTAGGTTATTATTTGCATAAGTCTGTCGTAAAAAATTTAATGGCGATAATAATTCAACTACCACATTGGAATATTTAGTATTATAATTATAATCTGAAAAACGTAACAACACGCCTATGATCCCCGAAGAGGTAGGCAGAGGAGTGTAGACCACTTCCGCGTTTCACCAGTTACATTTACGTCCCACTATAGAATAGGGGGAGAGGCTGTTGCCATGCACCGGGTACAAATCCAGACTCCGAACCAACACTACAAATTTCGATTAGAAAATCTAAGTTAGAAAGATTCGGTATAGTAGCCGACCCAGGATGTTAACCCAAGATTGCCCGACCAGCAGTCGCGCTTGCAACCACTTGACTAACGAGATAGTCAGTCAATTAGAATGTGTATTATGATAATTGTAGATGGGTTCTTACTTTGTAACGTAAAAGGTAAACAAAATTTTAACTGTCTCTGAAATCGTCATTTTTCTCTGTTTTTTAAAGACAAAGTTGCTTATGGTATTCGCGTTGCAAACTTGTAATTCATAATTACATTACAAATGCCTAGTTTAAAGTGTATAATAGAGACCATCTTAATGTCGCCTCGGATGTGGAATTATTTTGCAAAAGTAAAGTCAACAAAGAAAGTTCAATGTTTTAACTAACATTCTTGTATGTGTCTATATTTATCAACGTCTTGTATACTTCGCAAATCAGTTAGACCTGACGTTCAAGCTTGTGAAATTCATGTCTAAACTGCACAGATACGTTTTAATTCACATTAGTTGCAAACCAATAAATAAATACAGCGCTACATTCCATACGTGCCTTAGAGATTTAGCTATACAGTATATCAATATATCAATATTCGTTAGGAAAGCCCAGTTAGCATTATTAAAGGTACAGGTGAGCTCTATATACATATATTTGAATTGTTACTTCATTGTAATCCAATAATATCAAATTCTATAGAAGCATTAATATTTTTAATATTCATAAACTTTTGACTCGAAAGAAATATTGTAATACAGAAAAATAAAAATAATAAAATACAAAGATCCTAATAAAATTCATAACAAATCGCTGTTAAAATTCATGTTTTCAATAACTTACGTTTAAATATAGAATAAAATAATGATGTCTTTTAACGACAGGGCTATTTCACTAACCCAGACCTCTCTTAATTGTGGGAACCGTACCGAAATTATATGGATTGCATGAACAACGAAACGAAACCCTGATAAAGGTCAACGTAATATTGTTACTCGTACATGAGTCTCACAAAGCTTTTACAGTCCTTTATTTCTATACATTTATTACCTAAAAAACATTAACTAACGTTCTGTTTAAATGGATTACGAAAATACGAGTAATTGCCAATGATCATGGATTACTTAGAACTAGTTATAACTAATAACTAGTTCCACGCTGTCATACGATGTGTTCATTAACTTCGAGACTAATTAAGCAGTCCTATACGTATACCAATTAAAGCTGTTCAGTACGCCGGGCAATGTATGGGTAATAATTACGTTTTCGTTCACCGTCCATAGTTTACACAATTCAATCTAATTAAGAGACTTCGACGGCAATCAGTCAAAAGCATATACATTACGTTATAATTACATAAGTTTCTCAGTACGTATATTTGGTAATCAGTATTAATCTCTTATCAATATCGTGATATTTACACACGAAGGGTGATTTTGATATTTTTATTATACGCTGTTATATTACAACTGTTATAAACACGGGTATTTATATTTTTAGAAAGTATCGTATAAGTACGTATTTCTATGTATGTATTTATCAGCCGTCTGGTTACCATAACACAAGCTGTTTTGAGACTTACTTTGGGATGAGATGGCCGTGTGTAGAAGTGTGCCAAAGTATTTTTATTAATTGATGTATGGTCAGTATTAATCGATAAGTATTTTCGTTCACTGCTTTTATTACCATACTCTATGAACTGTGTAGAATGATTCTGTAATTTCACTGTTAATTCAGCTCGTCATCATATTTGAAAAGATGTCACCGCTCCGAGCATCAGCTGGAATATCCATACATGTCATTTACAGCCTGTCTAATCGATTTTCGTCTTACATTCTCAAAAATATATTTCATACGAACGTAACGGCATGGCTTTAATCCTCGAAGAGGTAGCTAGTGGAGCGTAGTATACTCACCAGTTTCAACAGTCACGTTGACCTTCCACTGTGGAATAGGTGGTGAGCCTATTATCATACACCGGGCATAAATTCAGACTCCGTGGTACTACTAGAAAAACCTGACCCGGGACTCGAACCCGGACCTCTGAATCAGCAGTCGTGCTTGCAACCACTCTACAAACGAGGCATAATTTATACGATTTTATTATAATTACAATACTTAAAACATGTTTCTTTGTTTTCCAATGTTCACATTACAAATTGTACTACGTGTATTAAGATGCAAGCATTGATAGCCTAGGGGTTTAAAATTCAGCCTGACACGTACCGATACGATGATTTATTACGGGAACGCTATTCTTACATATCGCCATCGTCATTCTTTAACGATATACTGCTGGGTATGGTTTTCTTCTCAGAATTAGAAGGATAAGGGCATGGTCTACCACGGTGATCAAGTGTGGGTTGCCAGAATTGTTATATACACACATCTGTGTTAAA
Source organism: Yanguna spatiosa spatiosa (assembly GCA_018239085.1). Taxonomy (NCBI): domain Eukaryota; kingdom Metazoa; phylum Arthropoda; class Insecta; order Lepidoptera; family Hesperiidae; genus Yanguna; species Yanguna spatiosa. Next base: position 3,889 of record DVPG01000153.1, read on the forward strand.
ATTCCACGTATGAAAGGGAAGCTTTCTATCAGCGTGTTTCGTTTTCAAGTTTAATACATAAATTGAACTGAATTCTCAGAAAGAACTTAACTATTTTTATCATAACAATAGTCCTATTTTCCCGCGAGTTAGGCACTCGGCGGAAGTGGGAGTTATTTATATATAAAATCCTTCGTAAATTATCTTTAAGAGTAATACTTAACAAATAACACAACGTTGATTTACTTTGCTGATTTATTTTCTTTCTGAAACGTGCTTTTAAGGATTAGACGGATGTGAGCATGTTAACCGGGTGGACGGTGATGCCTGTCATTATTATCATTAGCTTATTCTAAGAATTAAGCCGGCTGGACTCACGTGTGTTTTTTCGGGGTGGCCCGACTAATTTCGGACCTATACGAGGTCCTTCCTCATGAGCTCCCGTCGATTGCAGCGAGGTTGCGGCGGAGACCCCGAAAAAACACACGGGAGTCCAGCCGGCTTAATTCTTAGAATGTGTAACACTCACGAAACATTTAACAATAAAATCATTAGCTTATCTATGTCCACTACTGGACATAGGTCTATGAGGGGATTTTGACCATAATCCCCACGCTAGGCATGCGGGTTGAGGATCACTACGCTACGCTAATGTCGATACGCTACTCTACTGTCCGGTGGAGGCCAGGGTATGTAGCCGTACCTAGACAGGTCGCACCATGTCGCGATCGGCCAGCACCGGGTTCAGCCACCTCTTTGGACACCCTAGTATCCCGGCATGGGATCGGAATATATATTTTTTCTTTGCTGCGAGACCTATTATATAAATATATACTTTATATTATAGACTCGTTACACATACGTATGTTTAATTGGTGTGGGAATCGAACCCAACACAGATAGGTGATGCCTTGCAGAGCTTATTATTGTTTTACTACTTAAAGATCAATAAAGTTATATGAATATACATAGATTTGATTATCCTAACATATAATCGGAGTAAACTCGTACATAACTTTTAAACATAAATATTTAAAAAATAAAAACTTGGTTAAATAAACATAACCAACACCTTAGCAGTATCTGAGATATTAAAGTTTAACTTTCTGTTTCAAGACAATTTTTGATTATCGAAGTAAAGGAAAATAAAATTTTGTTTAAATAGAGCGATGAGCTTATTTACTAAAAATAAAAAAAATATTATTCTGAGCTCATTCTCAATATATTCGTAATAAGCTTGGCCAATTGTTTGGTAACTACATACTTTAAAGTAAGGCATTACATCTATCTTATGTAAAAAATGCTTTAATCATTTGGTAGAAATGTTCCGTTGATATAATTTAGGCGTAGTTTACTTTAAAAGCGTGTGTCTCGGGCGGGCGGCGTAATGGCGCTCCGGGGACAAGCCGGGAATCTCCACACGCCAAGCGTAAACATTCTCTTGCAATTTTAAGTTTTTGGCATCCGACTCCAGCATTATTCAAAGCGGCATTTTGTATTTCAAGTAAGCACGACGTATGCGGACTATTATTTACACGTAGGTTTTATTATGGCTGTGTCGTTGACATTTTATCACCAGTGTAAGCCGTTATCCATACGATCCGTGTAAGAGTGTGATGTGACGCTGTATGGGGAATACAAAACAAAAACCGGAGAACATCTCCCGACCGTCACAATGCGATCGGGCTCTTTGCACACTGTCGACGGTGGGTAGGCACGCTAATGAGAATCAACGTTGTTCGTGAAAAAAGTAAATTTGTAAGTAACCGTAATTCACGCCTGTAATCCCCGTAGAGGTAGGCAGAGGAGTGTAGTATACTCACACATTTCACCAGTTGCGTTTACGTTCCATTATGGAGTAGATGGTGAGCCTATTTATACATAGTGAAAGTAAATCACGTTTTTTTAATTCGTTTGAAATTGCTTTTTTATGCGTTTTGAATTCACGTGGAAAAGTAAATCGATACCATTGAAACACTTATTATATGATATGTTATGATGTAAACAGACTTAGATATAATGACAATGTCTTTTATACTAACAGTTCTTGGTATTGTATAGATTTAGGACTCTCACATATGTTAGGTGTGACGTCACCCTTACCGCTTAATCCTTAGCGAATTTAGTGGTCTCCTGGACGTTGCAACCTACTGTAAATTGTTTGCGGATGAAGGGAAGTGACCCTAGCCGGTATCCTTCGATATGAAATCAACATGTGACATATGCGCGAGATGTTGATTGCATTTCTATTATCATTCGCAGTACATGTTATAAATTTATCCCAATACGTCATTTGAATTTTGTAATTTGTTTTTACAAAACTCTTCTTCACCGGTCGTTGATTCGCTCGATATAAAGCATGCGAGGACATATCGCAAGCGAGATGAAGACTGATGAAATTTACAACTCAATAACGCGGTCGCTACGTCGCCTGTGGGAACTCCCCGGTGTGGAATTCATCGGTCGGTATAAATCATGCGGGAATTGAGACTCAATAATTTTTGATAACAAGTCTGTTTGCTCAGTGCCAGAAATGTAGTTCAGGATCATTTGTACTTCGGATGCGCTTCATATCTTTCATGGAACACATGTTTGTATGTCCTTTATATGCCGTACACCGAATGCATGACATATCGACTAAAGGAAATTAGTCCTTAGTCGTACATTGTTTTCTTTATGTTTGTTCATGTTCTAATTTAAATTACATGTTCCATTTTGTGTGCCTCCAATTTGTGTGCAAATGAATAACAATATTTAATAAGTGGAATTAGTATATCCGTCTCAATTGATTTATCAAATAAAAATGTTATATCACTCCCGTAATTCCCGAAGATGCAGGCAGAGGAGTATAGTACGCTCTCACGTTTCACCAGTCACGCTTACATACCATTATGGAATAGATGGTCAGTCTATTGCCAAACACCGTGCACAAATCCATACTCCGAGCAACTACTAGAAATTTCTGCTAGAAAATATAAGTTAGGAAAATCCAATAGTACGCGACCCGGGATTTGAACGTAGGACCTCTTGATCGGCAGTTACACTTGAAACCACTCTACCAACGAGGCAGTCAAATAAATACATGAATGATATATAAATTAACGTACTTGTGAATAAGTTGGACCTCATTACCCATGCATACATCGTTCTATAATTGTTTAATGTTTTCTAAAAAGGTTATATGCAGGCATACATTGCCCGTAATCCTTTACCGGAGCGAGTGTGCTGCTCAAAGGAAGCTGCACGATCAAGTCTCCATTTTCAATTTCCGTTTAAGTATAATTGAATCTGCGAACATTATTCTCTCTTCGTCTGAACACACGTAATTCACCTTAGATAAAAATAAACTTTCTTTCTTATATAACTCGAGGTCCCTTTCTAGCCGGGAACTCATATTTCACGGAATCTACCTTATTGTTATTTAAGTACAAAATTGAGCAAATATTCACATGGCAGTCATTTAATACACTTTATAAATAATAAAAAAAAAACGTAAGATCACGCCTGTCATACTGGAAGAGGTAGGCAGAAAAGTGTAGTACATTCCAGTTCCACTAGTTACGTTTACATTCCATCGCGGCATAACGGGTTCGTCTATTGCCATACACTAGACACAAATCCAGATTCTGTGCCACTACCAGTAATCTTTACTTTATAGATAATGAGTATTATTGCCATGTCTAAAATACCTAACTCCCAACGGGCAGCAGCTCAAGCGGTGCGAGAATCTGTTCTTTCCAACTCACTGTCCGCATTCCCACGCCTAGCGTGGCAATTACGGGCAAAAATGCTCGCAGCAGAGGTTTGTGTCCAGCAGTGGACTGGTAAAGGCTGTTGATGATGAATCTCTTGTATCAGATAGGCTTGTGCTGACCATTATCTATTTGCGACTCAAAGATTAATGATCGATTAATTCCCAGGGTGGCGTAAATCACTATGAAGGTGCGTAGGTGAGGGCGCGCGGCGGGCGACGCGCCCAGCTTGCGCCCGCCCATGGCCCCCGCCTTCTTGATCCGGTAACACATTTGTTCTTTACATGTCTCACATAAAATAAAAGTTTGCAAATAGAAGATAATTGTAACCAGTTAAGGAAAACTTTTACTGTCCCATTCAGATTATTCTGTGTTTTATTCAAATTCAAATGTTAATTTCGACGATCCAGTAAATAACAAGATAAACGTATGTAAATAAGATAACCTAAACTAACGCATAGCGTTAGAAATACTAGGATTTTATTATTAATACGAGAAGAATTGTCACAAAAACCAAATATATATAAAATAAATGCAGATGTTAATTATCATAAAAAAAGCTCTCCATGATTATGATTTTTGAGCCAATCGTTGTAACAATAATTAAATTGATATCATATTTTTTGTTTTAGCAATGTACAAGCATCAATTTGGAAAACAATTTTTAACTTGAGTCAGATAGTATGATTTAGATAAACGAACGAACAAACGGGATTTTTTGGCAGCAGTAATATACATTGAGTATGCACTTTCGTTTATTTACTTCTTTTATTTCTTAAATTATTATTATTTTCCTTTTTAATGTATCGTCACGCTGGATTCCTTGCGGGGTATGCACAGAGCGCCGAGTGTGAAATATCTTTATCTTTAACGAGCTGACGTGTTTCTAATTGCTGCGTGTGCGCGTCCAGTCCGTTTTCAATAATACCAAAAATATTGTCATTTCTATTGTAAACGTTGAATTTGTCCGTGGTGCTATCTGCTATACAACAGAGGAGGCACTGGCGATAGTCTGATCGCGTTGTAGCGCACCCTACCTAGGCACAGCTACATGGCTTGGTCGCCGGTGAGCAGCGCCGTTGGCGATGCGAGAAGCGCTGCTGTGCGGTCCCTAACGCACATGCCCAGTGTAGGTATTATAAGTTAAATCTCCTCGGGTGAGCCTACGTCCAGCAGTCGACTGTCTGATGATGATTAAAAATTTATTCTGTTTATTATTCATTTTCATTTTATGGTAACAATTACGCTTCATGATGATTGTAGCGATCCAATTCAGCGTCAACTATTAATTAAGGTACGTATACATCAGTATATAATGTAATCTCTTCTTCTATAAGTGTAGATTTAGTTTGTGTATTTAATGAGTGTGCCTATACATAATAATGTAATGAATAATTAATGTATTAATCTTCTTCAACGGCGCGCTCTTAGCTCTACAAGCAATTATTTATTAACAACTGTTTACAAGTAATTAAACTATACTAGTGATCGAGTAGCGATCCAAACCTTAATTCACTAAATATTTCATGAGTCCTTTTCTATAAATCTTTTCTATGTGCTGCTGACTGACTACAGACTGTTATATGTCTAATATTGACAGTGGGAATGTAAATAATTAATGTTTTACTTAATTCAATTAATACTAGCTGATGGGGGAGTCAGAAGTCTCCGAAAAGGACGTGCATTGTCTACGTTATAATATCGCGAAGAAACCTGCACACCCTAGACTTAATAAAAAAAATGTTTTTTAAGGTGTGCGAAGTCTGCTAACTCACACTTGGCAACCCTTGCAGACTATGGCCTTAACCCTATCATTCTAAGAGGAGACCCGTTTTCCAACAGTTAAACAATGGAAGGGTCGAGAAAGAGAGAGTACATTCACACTGTAAGTGTCAGATACACAATATTTCGTTTTGAAACAGTAGCGCAGAGTAGAGATTTATAGAGGTATGCTCTTTGACATAACTACGTCAAAAGCGTTCAAATTTAATATTTAATATGTTACGGTCGAATTCCGACCACTGCTTGACCACTAGTGTACGTTATAACGAGAGTACGTTAATGCAATGCGTATTAATTCTGCACCCGACCGTCTTACACGCAATCCACAAAATTGTCCGTTTAACTTCGTTGTTATTGTACCATCACGCCAGGTCTCGTTAAGGGATAGACAGAGAGCGCAAAGTGTCAAATATATGTCCGTACAGACCAAACGTAGTTCTTCAACATTATGGGCTGTTTGACTTCAGTTTGGTTTGAGCTCCGTATGCTTGACATACACAGCAAAATGTCAAAAATTCCTTGAAAAATATCTCTCCCCACCCTTTATCGTTCCACTGCTGGACACGGGTCTCCTATCAGAAATGAGAGGGTTAAGGCCATAGTCTGCCACGCTTGCCAAGTGCGGGTTGGCAGACTTCACACACCTCAGAAAATATATTTTTTTTTATAAATAATTTTTAAGATGTTTTCCTTCACGTTCACCGTTATAGCAAGTGATATTTAATCTAAAACACACATTTTTGTAAAGAAGTGCGCGCCAGGATTTGAACCCGGTCTCCCGGAGTGAGAGGCCAAATTTCAAACCACTAGGCTACTAGTGCTTGAAAAGTTGAAATTGAAAGAAATTGAAAAATATGCTTTCCAAAAATCTTTTTCACAAATATCCTAGTGCATTGTTCCCACCGGTTAAAATGAAAATCTGAAAATGCAATAAGTATACACAAAGGCGACCTTAACGCTCAATAATAATAATAATAATAATAAAGTTTTTACATCAGGCCATATGAATAACATACAGTTATAATTGGATACAGAAACCCATAACATATTTATTTACTTTACATACCCCCTACATAAGATGCTTGGCGATATCAACAAGGAGACCGCTGTGAAGAGGATACTGCACGTATATTAACTACTAGTTAGGAATGTGGTGCAAGCCTTTAAAAAACAAAAAAAGTATAATTTATTATCATCATTATCATCATCATCATCATCATTTGCCTGTGTGAGTCCAGTTCTGGACATAGGCGTCCCCTGAGGGCTGTTTGCCCATAATCCCCATTGGGAATTTGTAAAATATAATATACTTAAATTGCAAATAACATGTTATAGCTACGTACGAACCTCCGTACATCACGGATACATTCCTCGGGGGTGGATAAGACCGCCACCGTCTTCGTGAACGTTACAAGGGTTAAATAATATTGCCCGTGTAACATTTTTTCTCGCTGTTGAATATTGAATGAGAGATCGTTTCGTGCAACATTCGTATTTTTGCTAACAAAATAATAAACTGACATTGCACGTGTACAGACAAGACAAGGGTTGAAGGATGAGATGTGAGGAATGAGGTATGGAGGGTGAGGAAATAAAATATTGGACAACCGTTACGTAATTTACACGAACTGGTTACCCCTATTTATTAATAATACGCGGTCCTTAAAAACCGCAACATGTGTAAACGGAATGCCTAATGTGCCCAAGTGTTGAACTTTAGACGACCGCAAGCCGAGATTCTCCGCGGCAAGCCTAATACATTTACCCTTAAGTATGTTGGACAACGGTCGATTGGGCTTAATCCTATCGGATTAGTATTGTGTTTACCGAATAAACTAACACACAAACCCCCACACAATATGTACGTGTATATATACATACATACGTGTGTTTCTATGATATTAATTGTTTGTTCGACTTGAATCCATTTCGCTCGGCACACATGTAATTACCATGGACGCTGTATTCATCGATGTTAGTATACCGGGTGATTGGAGAAATGTTATATCCGAGAACCGTGTGCCTCAGGTTTGTACAGACGATTCAAGACTTGGTATTTCCGAGAAACGTGTCTTTGAAATTTCTACAGGATGATTCAAGTACTGTATCTATTAGAATTGTATATCTTGGTTCTGCAAAAAGGTGATACGTTAACTGTTGCCTCCGAAAACCGTGTCTGTTAAATGTCTATTGAGTCTATAAAGACGGTTAGAACCTGCCCGGTTCTTGTTCCTTGTAAATTGTGATGAGCACGAACCGAGATTCAGTATTCAGCATTAGTAAGAGAAGCTTGATGGTTACAAATTCTGTCTCTAATTCTTGGACTCTGCAATTCAAGTACTTGGCAC
>DVPG01000154.1:0-11731 GCA_018239085.1 Yanguna spatiosa spatiosa
CGACCCGGGAATCGAACCCAGGACCTCTCGATCGGCAGTCGCGCTTGCAACCAACACGACCAACGAGGCAGTCAATGTTCTAAAGTGACGTTTAAAATGAATTGTTACATTGTTACGAAGTTGCAAATTGCAAGGTGGGTATTATCTCCCAAGGTCCAACTATGGCATTGTCAAATAAGCAGATCCCATAATCGCACGCGATACCATAGCACGCTTCCTTGTTTGTATCGCTGTCAAGGTGAGTTTAATTTCAAATTCCCCATTCAATTAAGCGTCGGGTTTTAACGAATTTTCAGGTGTGAAATGTTGCAATGCGCGGAAAAGTATTAATTAATACTGATGTAACATCGCGCATGTAATCCCCGAAGTGGTAGGCGGAGGAGTGTTTTACACTCCCATGTTTCACCAGTTATACTTACGTCCCACTATGGATAGAGGCTGAGCGTATTGCCATACATCGGGCACACATCCAGACTCCGAGCCACTATTAGAAATGTCTACTAGAAAGTCTAAGAAAAATCCAATAGCACTCGACCCACGAGGCAATCAAATAATACGCGAAATCAGATTCTCAACCAAGCTGGAACAGTAACCGAATCTTCGGTCGAACACAAACAAAATCTTGTTTTCCTTTTTTATTTACATTTATTATTATACAGCCTCTGTCCCTATGTTTTTGATCCGTTGTGATCAAAAAACAGTAAACACTATCATCATCACCATCAATTAATCACCGTTCTACAGCTGCAAAGAGGTCTTTCACAAATGAGAAGGATTAATGACTTAGAAGACTTGGCACGCATTAGAGGACTCTGTAAAAAACTAAGGCTGCTCGGTTTTCTTATGATGTATACTCTCAAGTTTATAGCAATACTTGTAGATACGAACTCTTGATACTTTCGAGGACCGAGGACCATCATCTTCACCATCACCATCATCATCATCAAGTCAGTTTCAATTGTTTCGCATATTTAAAAGGCACTCCCAACATGTGCCACAACACTCGACCCTCCCTTGATCTCTTACATTCATCAAACAAAGCATTTGCCACGCCTTAATGTCAAAGGACACAGCTAAAAATAGTTCACCATACAACGAAGCATAATCGCGGCACAACACGGCATATTGTAATTATCATTATTTAGCGCACAACCAACTTCACCAATTACCGCGGTATCACATTTTAAAGTTTTACCAGTCCGCGGAACGACATGAAACTCATAATTGAGCTTGCAACTAGTCAAAACTGGGGCGTCCACGTATTTGAGTTCCCATGTATATTCCTGTCATAATTGTCGCTTATAGAACACGTGGAAATCGACTGTGCACTTGCCAGGCATGCACTTTTCTTACTCTCCTGTTAGCTGACTGCGCTTACCAATAACTACACTACGGACAGTAACTTAGCTATCGTTATCTACGTGCAAGACATTTTGATTATAGAACACATTTGAAAATGATAAAATTCAACCAGTGCTTTTTATGCAGTTACTGCCTCGCTATTACGTCATCAAAGCGACATGCCTGGTTAACTTCTGCGGGTTATACTATAATATTCATAGCCTGCGGGACGTATAGCGTCAACTTTAATATAACAGGTAAAAACCTTAATTTAGAGTTTGAAATTAGTTAGTACGGTATATTATGTAGGTACCATATAAACTACTGACACACTAAACTACTAAGTCAAACTTGTATCTCAGGGGTACTATATTGTTCTCATTCCGATAATTAATAGGGTAAATTTTACTACACACTACAGTAATCACTCAAAATCTGTGTGAATTTAGTAATAATTTAGCCTAGCAAACAAGCAAACGAGCTACATGATAGTAAACGGTCAACCTGTCCTATGGACTTTTTAAAATCAGAGGAGTGTCCACTGCTTTGCCGGCTTTAAAGGAGAGCTCTCTTTGTGAATGTCTATTTAATACTAATGAAACAATATACACACAGTTATCAGAGCCCAAACTACACAGAGCATGTACTTCAGTAACCAGACTGCTAAAAAACTACATATATAAATATTTAAATACATACTCATGCATAATTATCGACAAGACAAATACTCTTGCTTGTCGCGCAAATATTTGTCCTGACTGGAAATGGAACACACAATTTCCGACTCATTTCACGTCAGTAACCAATAGATCAGTAGACCAGTCAAATATCATTGCTATAATAGAAAAGTTGTATTGATGTCTCGATAAAAGTGATAATTTATATGGCTTATGTATTCTCAATTATTGATAGAACACAATCCGTCAAACTGACAGCCTGAGTTATAGACTAAAACCAAAAAGGACGTCGTGACTTGACGTGTCTGCCACACCCATTCGAACCGTCAACTTAATTACCAGTCCTTCATTTTAACAGAGAGCACAACTTGTATTTTAAATGTCCTGCATTTACAAATGGTCCTTTAAACACTTAAAGAAATATTATGTCCACGATTAATCTAGGTACCGGCTTAACCCAACTATGTTTTATCGAAATAACCCGACTAGTTTGGGACTTATCCAAGATTCTTGCTCATGAGCATTCAACTTTCGCAGCGACATCGCAGCGGCAACAAATTAATACTACAAGAAATATATCCAGAATGAATGTAACATCACGCCTGTAATTCCTGAAGAAGTAGGCAGAAAGGTGCAATACACCCCCACGTTTCACCAGTTACGTTTACGGCCCACTATGGAATAGGGGGCTGAGCATATTGCCGTACATCGGACGCAAATCCACACTCCGAACCACTACTAGAAAATCTACGTTGGAAAAATGCTATATAGTAGCCGACCCATATTTAAATCTAGGACCTCTCGATCAGCAGTCGCGCTTGCAATCACTGGATTAACGAGACATCCAGAAAGAAATTCCTTAAAAAATAATTCGCGACACAATGCTACAGTTTGATATAATTATTGGAATTTTATAAGCCTGTGCTTATGTGTACTGATTTTTTAATCGTAACAAATGGTGAGCCTACAAAATAGAAACTGTGATTAGTTCTTCTACTTCCCTCAGTATTTGGACTAAATGCAACGTTTAGCAAATGAATAAATGGCAACATTTCGAATTAATATTGATTTATCCGTTTAATGTACTTTTTGAACTAGTTTTAACATGGATCAGCAAAGAGTTGCTAAGTTTGCAAAATTGTATTACACAAATTGCAATGATCATGAGGTAACAATTCATCATCATCATCATCAACAATTCTACTTTTGGACACCGGTATCTCCCTGAATGAGAAAGACAACACCGTAAACCGTCTCGCTAGCCAATTGCGGATTGAAAGATTTCTCTCTATATGCGAAACTCACTAATTTGATAAAGAATCATTGGATTTGTCAAAAGATTAACATATTCCACGAAGCGCTCAATATCTTAGGAACATCTTAGGGGTATCAACGCTTCACGTACAAAGTCATGGTTTATAATTTATCAACAGTTTACTTACCTTTACCCAAGGAAAGTGAAATCGACTTTAAATTTTTTTTTTTTTTTCGAATTGTTAAAAAAAAATTTTTTTTTTTCAAATGTTTTTACGTACCATCTCATTCCTTATCAATCTACCAATAAATATAACTTGTGGAATATACCTTAGCTCAATAGACATCGGGTTGAAATTGTAAAAACAACTTATAGTATCCTGCTGCGTATGAAAAGAGTTACGAATGCGGAAGAACCACATTAGGTCTGTAAGGATAAAGGTATTTAGCACTCGATATTCTCTACTTACCCCGTAAGGGATCTGTCGTGACTATATAGCAAAAGATACCACTGGTGTTGGTATGGATACTTCCACTAATTAAAATTTCAGTTACTTCTCTCGTTTCAACAATCCTTCTTTTTGGTTCTATCCCACGCGGTCTTTCTTTCTTTCACGCGGTCTTCTACATCTTATTTTGTCAGTGGTTCTTCATGCATCCCTTCACTTTTACTCTGTCAGTTTTCTTTTACCATTTTAATAGCCTTTTGAAAGCCGCTGTATCTCCGAGAAAATATGCTCTGCACGCAAACTGTCTTCTTTTTTGCCCTTTCAACTCTAACAGAATCGAGATAAGCTTATCGAGCTCGAGATATTTGTATACGCGCAACAGTTGTCAGTGATCAGACATTCATAACACGTGGTAAACTAAAGATGATTAAATTAATACACGTAGTGCCCGCGTGGGGACCGTTAAACGACCCAATAGCGTCAGGATACGATGCGTCATAGTAACGAATGTCGATTTGGTTAAATAGACGTTCTGTTATCTTCACGTCAGGTCTTTTACGGGGTAGGCAGAGAAAACCGTGTGCCAAATATCTCTATGTTTACAGATCTGCCGCATTTCTTCTAAATTCACCATTCTGTTCTTACGCTATTTCATTCTCATACTTCTCATATTGTAAAAGTATGCACATACATATGTACTTATTTCTCGTTGCATTTTCTTGCAGTGCGATTCATTATTGTGTTTGTATTCTCACATAATTAGCGATGCATTACTGTTCATTATTACTTTTACATAATGAAAAATGTTTTATTTTCGTTTCCTTATCTTTCTGTATTCGGTTTTACTTTCTCTTTGTTTTAAATAGTCGTTTATTTAAATTTACTGTTGCTCCTTATTGTTATTTTATTTATTAATGCTGTGCTGCGTACGTTTTGTTTATTAGAATATACAATTTTCTAATTGTACTTTATAATTTACATATGTATGTGTAATACTTACGAACGGAGCAGAACCACTTTGCCATATATAAAGCTGTATTCACATAGCTGCGCTATAAACACAAGTCCTATTAAAAATCGGATATGTAGCAAGAGACTAGAGCCAATGTTACACGAAGAAACCAGAGGTAAATGACTCCACTGAAGTGGTAGAGGGCTACACTCAAAGCTATATCACCAACAGATACATGGAGACACAATTTACATATAAACATCTCTTCCTACAACATAGTTCATGTCCAGTATAGAACAATTCACGTTCTACGCCACGACTGGACAACGTCCCGGTGACAACTCTACGAGATTTATAGCGCAACGTTTGAGCAACATAAGGCATGGTATACATGTATTATGGTTTAAGGGCTGCTCGTGAGAAAATAAATTAGGAGCCTAAGCCAACCTCCTGCGACCGTGGTATGGCGCAAAAATCCCTCAGGAGAGACCTATATTCAGCAATGTATTGAGACAGGCTGGTGATCATGATGACTTCAAACGTACTGCTTTCATACAAGCAGTATCAATTGCCTGCCTATGGACAGTTAAGAGGGTTGACTGGATTTTCAGAAAAAAAGGGATTATGTAGAAAAAAAGGGGAATAATATGATGATATAGTATAATATGAGCGAAAGATGAGAACTATGCCGGTGATACATTATCATCCTCCTCAGTAGTCCATTCGAAGTTGGAACTACAGATATACTGCATCCAAACTGCAATTTTTCAATCCGTGTAAGCACCCCGCTTATGTCGACACTAACGTAATAAGTGATTGATACATACGATATATTAAATCCTTGTTTATTTATTTATTTAAGTAAGAACGCACCAACTAAGTATATAAATTAAATATTCGCTAATGTAACATAGAAACTGTCATTTCATCTTATGCACTTAAATTAAAGGTCTGCACAGCTTTAAAAAGTAATAAAAAAACATTATACTAATATATTATTATAACAGTTATAGAGCTAAGCAGATGTACAGTATATAAATTAAAAAGAGCAAAAATAACAACAAAAATAATGAAATGAAAAAGAAAATAGAAATTATGCTAACAGTATCCAATTAGTCGCGGAGTGTATTAGTAATTTTTTTCTTAAATTTACCTATTGTGTCTGAAAAAATGTCTATATCCACTTTTGAAAATATTGAGTTATAACTTTTTAGAATAAGGTTCATTGGAGAATTACTTGCATATTTCACTTTGTTGTGATAAGAGTGAAAAGGCTTATAACAGCTTAGTCTCGCGTTGTTTCTGGGAACCACTATATTTACCCGAGATAAAAGGAACGGACAGTCAATTAATTGGTTGCATAGTTTGTATAAGAAAACAATTCTATTCATTTCGATACGCTTATACAAGTGAATAAATTGAAAATGCTTCAACCGGTCATCATAATTTTTAAGAGTTTTGTGTACTCTAGTAGTAAAGGAAAGTTTATGAATGAATTTTTTTTGTAGTCTTTCTATGCGTTGAACATTATTCTGATAAACAGGATACCAGACAATAGAGCAGTAATCTGTGTAACTTCGTACGAGTGCACTGTATAACGTTTTTAGAGCCATAATAGATGTGAATTCTTTCGTATTTCGATTAATAAACCCTAACATTTTGAGGCCTTTTTTTAAAACATTATTGTATTGACCATGAAATCGCAATTCAGAATCAAATAATACCCCTAAGTCTCTAACTTCATTCACTCTTTGTAATTTTGTTTTCTCTATATTATAAAAGGAATCAAATTGTTTACGCTTACGAGAGAACTTTATGTGAAGGCATTTTCCAGCATTCAATTCCATTGAATTCACGATACACCAGTTAGCTACATTGTCAATATCTTTCTGTAATAGTTTTTGATCTTTGGCATCCTGCACAACTCTAAACAATTTCAGGTCATCCGCAAATAATTTAAATTCTGAATTTTTAATATAATATTTGATGTCGTCCATAAACATACCAAACAAAATAGGACCTAATACCGAACCTTGGGGAACTCCTGTCACGGGCACACAATAATCAGATCTGAAACCATTTATAACAACTCTCAATCTTCGATTTTTCAGATACGAGTCGAACCATTGTAAAAGGGAACCATCTATGTTAAATTGGTGTTTTAATTTAAATAGTAGTATATTGTGATCGACCCTATCAAAAGCTTTGCTCAAATCACTGTAGATTGCGTCAATTTCACTCCCAGATCCTAGACACGATAACAGGTATTCCACGAATGATAATAAGTTGGTAGCAGTTGATCGCTTAGAGATGAATCCGTGTTGATGCTCGCTTAATATTTGTTCTATATGCCACGTTAGGTGAGGAACAAGAGCCTGCTCGAATACTTTCGCTAGCGCTGGCAATATGGAAATCGGCCTATAGTTCTCAACTAGCCTTTTGTCGCCAGATTTAGGTACTGGTACTATTAAAGCCTCTTTCCAGATCTTGGGGACTATTCCCTCTCTTAGTGATCTATTAAATATTATGTGTAGTGGTTTTGTTAAGGCTTCTGCACATTTTGAAATAAATATGGGGGGAATACCATCGGAGCCACAACCTTTGGAAATGTCCAACTTTTTCATACCCTTCTCTATTTCAAAGCTCGATATATGTATATTGTTTAAATGTCGAGAATCGAACTGTGCATTACTGTATATTTGGCGCAGGTTAATGCTGTTTTGTGTCTTTTGGTAAATTGACGCAAAATGCTCGCAGAAAAGGTTAGCGATACTTTCGCCATCGGATGCTACTTTATGTTTCAACTTTACACTACAAGGTATATCACTTTTATTTTGTCGTTTAGTTTTAATGTAGGACCAGAAGTATTTTGGATTTCTAATAACATTGTTTTGTATATTTTTTATGTAAGTTGAGTAGCATGTATTTATTATAGCATGTGTCCTTTTCTTTAGTAAATTATACTCATATTCATCCAATTTGTTATTAAATTTTTTAATATTACGTCTACATTTTTCTTTTTCTTTTAATATCTTTATCAGATTATTGCTATACCATATGGGGTAACTCTTTTTAGTTGATTGTTTTTTTGGTATTCGTTCCGTTATAATTTTATTTACAATTTCATAGAATTTACTCGTAATTTCATCGACCGTATTAGTGGAATCTAATTCCTTAATCCAGTCAATTCTATCTAAATTATCTCTTACTAAATTATAATCTGCCTGATAGTATTTAAATATGGATCTTTTGTGTTGTTCAAGCGTTTCTTGTTGCAAGTTCGATATATTTACTTCAATCGGAGGATGATACTCATCAGTTTTAGCAATAATATCTGTTGCAGGTGTAACCGTAATAGGAAAAGAGCTATTCGAAAAGACAAGATCTAAGATTTTGTTTTGCTTATTTTTAACATTATTAAATTGTTGCAAACAATGGCTACTGGCAAAGTCTATTAACGTCGTGCAAACGATGGAGTTATTATTTTGAGGTTCTACATAAGTGTGAGTAGGTGACCTGATCCAGTCTATTTGACTAAGGTTGAAATCTCCTATTATAAAGACATCATTCATAGTTTCAATGTGATTTTCAAATTTTGATGTGAAATGAGTGAGACAATCAACTTTAACGGGGGGCGGTAAATATAACGCACATAAATGAATTTTACTATGGATGTGTTTTTGTTTCAAATCGATAGTTACCCATAAGTCTTCGCATAAAGATTCCAGCTTCGTGTTTCTATGTGCGTTAAACGATTTTTGAACAGCAATGAGGACGCCTCCGCCTTCTCTGCCCTTGTTAAGTGTATTTGACTGTCTGTCCCTTCTAAATACTTGGTACCTATCATCTAGAACTTCGGATGTTGAAATGCCATCGTTAAGCCAAGTTTCCGTCAACACTATAACTTGATAATTGCATGATAATGCATTTATATAGACATCTTGTAGTTTACTCCGCATTCCTCTTACATTTTGATAGTAGATGGTTAGGTTATTTAACATGGGTATTATGTTAATTTACTCTAAGTTAAGTTTGTTATAAAGTAGGAAATAAAATTAAAAATAACAAAATATAAATCTATACACTAATATAAGCTACTTCAACAATATAGTTTAAACAGATGTATGATTTAAATTCACTATATGTACGTGATTATGTTATTGTAATAACTTGTGTAGGGACTCCATATGGGTGATGACTAGTGCTGGTGATGATTCGTTTTTACGAATAAAGATCCTTCCATTACGTATCCATACAAATTTATATTGTTTTTCTTTCGCTCGAATTCTAGTCGCTGCGTGCAAAATCTTGTTCGTTGGTGTCAGATGTTCGCTTATATATACTGGTGATTCGATGTCGCCGTAACCCAGAAGCTTAGTATTAAGTTTTTGTTTGGGGTTTGCTTTATTATAGGTCAAAACTGCAGCCAATAGGTTGTCTCTTTTTAGCTTGTTTGCGAGCTTGCATACTACAGTTCTTGGCATCTTTGATGTAGAATTTAGCTTTTGCACTCTATTACAAGAGAGTACATCGTTTTCAGATAGAGGAAAGGATACTATTCTGCAAAGCTGGGTAACAGTTTTTACTAAGTTCTCTTGTCTATGTTCTGGCAAACAATGAATTTCAAAATTGTTTTGGCGCGCATCTTGTTCGACCTGTGATAGTCTTTTTTCCATGTCGCTAATTCTATTCCCGAGAGAGACATTTTCGGTTTGCAATTGTTTTGTGTCTTCCATGCACTGTTTGGTATCAGAAACAATTTTGTCAAATTGCATATTTATTTGAACTATTGACTCTTGGAATCCTTGCAAGTGGGATCTAATCTTCGCAAATTCGTCATCGAAAATATCACGAATAACGGCTCTGAGTTCACTCCTCAATATGGAAGTTATCTCTGATCGCAGTACAAAATCTTGACACGCGCCAGATGTTTCCATGTTGATGGCGGGTGAAGACTTAGGACGCCTAATTGTTACATTTTCGACTTCACTTTTCGAGAGATCTTCTGAAGCCATTTTGACCGGAGTGGAGTCAAGGTTTCCTTCTCTGCGTTGGGCGGTTAGGAGTTGTATTGAGCATTCTGGACAGTGCCATTTTTTTTGTTTTTTGTAGTTGTCTGAGTTTAAATTGACGCATAAGTAATGAAAATGTTTCCCACAAGTAGGCAGAGAACAAGAAATTTTTTCAGAGACTTTCAAGGTTTTCTTGCATCCGTAACAGGTACTCATTATTTCACTATAATATCCTCCAAGAATAAAAAAAGAGGAAATGAAAAAAAAAAAAAAAAATTTTTTTCTGGCGGATTTGAACTCAGGTTCGATTGCGCGTTCTCTTGCAAAAAGCGTTTTACAGTCCGATACACCAAGATCACCAGTTCTTAATGTGACGAATCTTGCTTATAGTAGCGCGAAAAGAATATATTTTTTATTTTTATGGATATTAGGGTTATTATCTACACATTACTGTGAGCACTTGTCACTACCCTCTCTATCACAAAGTTAGAGGAAATTTACACACATTTTTTGCATAAATTGTAAACATTACTGATTTATTACACCATAACAATCACTGCACAATTTAGAGGAAAGTATAACGTACGTTTTAATACTAAATACTTTTGAAAAAGTGGATTTTAAACTATTGTTTTTGAATTAAATCTGCGTAGACTGATAAAACGTGACTGACTTGTATAGACTCATAATAATATCTATGTATGAGTATAATATATAATGTATGAGTATTTAATGTATGAGTATACAATGTATGAGTATTTAATGTATGAGTATATAATGTATGAGTAGTATGAGTACGGTAAATACAGAATAGCACTTTCAACTCAATACTTACATATATGTACATTAGTTACTCAAAATTTGGGAGATCTAAAATATGCGTACTCAATCTCGAAATTTTTTGCTTTGTTAATGAATGCATTCTCGAACTTACGAAACACCCTTGCATTCCTTTCCCGAACCCAGTATTTGTACCTTAATAAATCTATACCAAAACAAAACAATCCCAAACCAACAATTGAAACTAAATAATAAATCTCACGTTACGCAAACACAATTTTCAAGTTTGCCACAATCAGGGCTATCTTTCGATCTCGACATATTCCAGAATTCCTTATTACAATTGAAAGAGCATCGTTCGATTTTGGTTCTTATTACAAACGCGATAAATATCATATTAAATGTGACAATAATGCTGTTTATTCGCAAACCCTTTGCTTTCTCAGTTGTTTGTGAAACGTAGAATAGTAGAACGGTATCAATGTGTCTATGCTTCGCTACAGATAAATAATGGACCAGATATGTTTTTAAATAGATAATAAAATACTCATTGCAATACGTCTTAGAAGTGTGAATGTGTAAAAAAAGACATGAAATGCAGAAAAATGTTAACAGATTTTTAATAAAATTCGCCATAACGTTTTTGACAATATTGAGTGTGTGTTGTAGTTGTAGTTGTGTAAGCTCTTTTAATCTGATAGTTAATAAAAAGTAAAGAAGATACAATATAACATCAAACAGTTAAAAAATTCACGTTTTACTATTAAATAATAATATATTAAATAATACAAAATATTATAATTTATGGACTCCTTCTCGGTGCCCGTTTTAGAAGATTTACATTGTCTACGTTCACATACGTACTACTATATAAAAAAACGCAACATCACGCCTGTATCGCTCCGAAAACATAGGCAGAAGAGTGTAGTACACTCCTATGCTTCACCAGTTACGTTTCCATCCCACTATGCGATAGTGGGTGAGCCTATGGCCATACGCCGATCTCTAATCCATACTTCGAGCTATCACTAGAAATTTCGAGTTAGAAAACCGATAGTAGCTGGCCCGGAGATCGAACTCACGACTTATTAATCACTAGGCGCACTTGCAACCGCTCGAACTACGAGGCATTCTACTGTATACATTTGTATAAACGTAACATCACGCCTGTAATCCCCGAAGAAGTAGACAGAGGAATGCAGAACACTCCCACGTTTCACCGGTTACGTTTACGTCCCACTATGGAATAGGTGGTGAGCCAATTGC
>DVPG01000155.1:0-11727 GCA_018239085.1 Yanguna spatiosa spatiosa
AGTGCGGCGCTAAGCTGGACACAGAAAATGAAATTTATTTAAAGGGAGCCAAGCGGTTTCTGCTCAGCGCAAGAATAAAATATAACATTGTCATTGTGCTGACATTGAATAAATAGCCTCGTCTGCTGTTGAGAGGCTACTTCAGACGATTGGTATTGATCGACCTTTAATAGAATGGGCTCTTCAATTAAATGACAATCATAATAACGTATATTTTCGAAAATGTCCACACCCTGCCATCTGCTCCACGCTAGACAGAGCTGGACCACCGGACCACTAGCGTCCCGAGGGTGTATGGGTGTGTAATGTCAACCCGTTAGCTAGACACTGTTATGTAGAGTTAGACTACTATAAGCTATCGCGGCACTTTTGCCTATCGGCGCACCACGCGAGGGGTAGTTGTATTGCGAAACTAACAAAGCAGTATAGGCTTCGTAGAACTAGCTGTCTACGGCTAAGCTTGTAGGCAGCGGTTTACACAGTCTTATCTGAGGATCTATTTTCCGTAGCTATAGTTTTAATTATACCCTCAGGGGCTGTTGACTGTCTCCCGTGACAAGTGTATGCATGCGTTATTTGGGTTTAAATTTTAAAAGCGACGGTTGAGTGACCTTATATCCCCGTAGTACTGTTTCAAATTAATATTATATGTAGATAGTTCGTAGATATGCTTCTTATTAAAAGATTACATCGAATTCATATTTCTTTCGTATAAAATTATAGTAAGTTCAATGGAATTAGAACTTACAGCATAGATGGGTCCAAATGCACGTGTGTTAGGCGCGACACTGTCAAGAGTAGCAATGTCTCTGTCATCAGCTTCGAATACGACAGATCATCATCATCGTCATCCCAGTTATACTCCCATTGCTGGACACGGCACTCGTGCCACAATAAGTAGGACTAGCTCGTAGTCATACGGATTGGCAGACATTGTAATGAACTGCACCATACTACTGCCCTTGTGCTGCTAATAGCTTTGTTCCTTTTCTATTCACATGAAAAAGTTATCCATAAACTTGACTAAACAAACGTACTTTATTAATTTTTAAGAAATACGAATGTCTGAAGTGCCGGTCATTCTCAAGTTTCCATTTAACTTAGTTCACATTGTAAAGCAATTTTTGTTCCAAAACATATTTTTATTACGTAATATATGCTCAACTTGACATTCCAAATACGCCTGATGTAATATTAACAAAAAATGATTAGAAATTAACCTTTTCGAGGCACGTTGTCGCTACCGGAGAGTTGTACTGCGATATGTAAAGCCAGATGTTTTATACATAATATGTATGGATTAATTATTAGAAAATGAGTAAACTGTAACACAAAACGACAGTTCGTACACAGTTTCATAGCAAGCATTTACTCGTATAAGATGCGCTTCACAACAGCTTTTTTAAAAATATTGTGGCATATTATATAAGGTACTAAAATAAAATTGTCTGCATTGATATTTCTTTGAAATATAATAAATGCGCAGACACGCAAACTTCCTATAAACACTAACATTGTTATGAACAGAAATTCGGTTCCACGACATTTTACAGAGCTGAAAAATTGACGCTCTACGTGATTCAAATTGATATAAGAATTTAAGGTATCTACCTAATGTCTAGATATGAAGGGGATTAATTCACAAAATTGAAAGTTACATTTCATTAAACGTTGTAGCAATAAGTTTATTTTCAACCTCTTCGTGAAATAAGTCTCATCTCATCAGTTCCTATATCGTAGATACGTATATGTAATTGTTGAAAATGGTTTTCTGACGAAATCAAAAACGCATGATCTTTCACTCTGCCAACATACGCATTCTTTAGGTAACATTGTAAAGACATCTGAGACGCGCGAGATTTTTCATCGTTGTAGCGAGTAATAAATAAGTGTAAATCTACTTCAAAAGGCTATTCGTGTTCTAAATCCAACGTTGCATTGGACAACTTTTAAAAATTGAATGAATTAAGCTCAAACCAGTAAGTGATTGACACTTGAATGGTAGACATTAGACAATAAACACAAAAAGACTATGACATTGCAAAACTTAAATTGTATAACGTAAGAATGGGAGCCCTAATTTGATATTACAAATTGAAAGTTTGTCAATTCGATCGAGGAAGTTGACTTTAGTTACAACATACACGAGTGGTGAATGAATGAATGAATGAATGAATGAGTAAGCGGGACTTCAATTACTCAAAGACGGTTGAAACTTAAATTAACTGGATCGATCCGCTTCGAACTGGTTTCGGGCGGAGTAAACCGGTGCAGTGAATGGTCGCCTCGGGCGAGTTTAGAACAAGTCGTGGCTCCCGGACGCGAACGCGCCACCATTCACTGCCATTGTGATTTAAACGAGATCCAACTCCTCGCTGGCATCGCTTGTCGTGACAACTGCGCTCATTGATTGTTTGCTAGAGAATATTTAGGGGACTTTTTATTACGAGCAACAAAAACTTATAGGATTAAATGTAAAACTGCCGCTGGAATAAATCGAATCGACTTCTGAATTTAAATTAATGAAATTTTTAGTGTATGAAAATATTATAGGTCTATTAATGTTATGCGTATGCACGCTCTTTCAGCTAAATATGGTACTCTTGGAAAAATTTATGTTTATTGGAGTAATGGAAATAATGTTATCTAATTGTCGTCGAATCACAACTACTGACATGCGTTACAATGAGCGAAGCCCACGGGTAAAAATGTGGGCACCGATAGTGTTATCTGTCAGCATTTTTGACGTCCGCTGGCAAAAATATAACCTCTAATCAAAACGAGATTCTGTGAGACAACGGGTATAATTATTATTGGAACATACTATCGAGACATTACGCTGTGGAGGTGGGCAGTTAGAGACAACAGTGTTAATTTTGTACATTTATAGTTATTTATGAGGTACTGTGTTAAATTTCCTATATAAACTCTTGATTTTTACACGCTTTATTTAATATCTATTTCGATTCTTATCTGTGTTGTGGGTTTGTGAACTGTATACCTAAATGTATTATGTATCTGAGCTGTACTCGGGTGTTTGAATTTTGTATCCTAAGATTTCACTGAAAACAAGTGCACTATAATATTCAAACGTATGTATAGAATTCACATAGAAGTTGTGGAGAAAAAATCACCAAAAACTTTTTTAGTGTTTATAAATCTGTAAAGTACTTTTATTTTCTATTAATCTGGACAGCAATACTCTTTTAATCTGTGTATGGCAATAGGATCATCCCCAATTCCATGATGGGACGTAAACGTAACTGGTGGAACGTGGGAGCGTACTACACTCTTCTGCTTACCTCTTCAGGGATTACAGGCGTGATGTTACGATTTTATCTTTAATCAGATAGTTTAAGGCGCACTGTGAGATCTACGTCAATGTAATATGACAGGACTAGTATCCATCTGATTCGTTAATTGCTGCGATAGAATGTGTAATGTAATTAATGATGTTTTATATTTGTTATGTGATAGGTACAATGTCAGGTGTTTCGTTAGCGTATGTGAGGACGAGGGGACGCGTGGTCGCGGCTGGGCGGCGAGTGGCTTCTGCGAAACGTCCTCAGTTAGGATGTTTAGTCTAGTATTGTTACTATTATTATCGCAAAAACATTATTTCTGACTGCCTCATTGATCGAGAGGTCCTTGATTCGATTCCCGGACGGAGTACTACCGGATGTTTCTAATTTATAATTTCTAGTAGTGGCTCAGAGTGTGAATCTGTGCCCGGTGTATGGCTATAGGGTCACCTCCTATTCCACGCTGTGACGTAGAATTAACAGATGGATCGTAGGACTGCACTACACTGAAAAAGATAAACACTATTCCTAGTGGAAGGTTATATTGAAACGGATGAGGTATAAGAAAATGTGTTTCGCCTTAATGATTCTATTAGGTTCGTAACTGAGTACTGTTTGATATTTTTATACGGTTCTTTTGATTGGCTACAGGTTATAATGCGTTATCGATTGCAGCGCCTTAGTACCTACTATTCAAGACAAGAGTGAATAGGCACTGCTTAGCGAAGCGTGTGACATTCTAGGAAACATCTCGCTTACCATCTGGTGAGGTTGTAGTCAAACGCGAGCCTATGACTATTAAAAAAAGCCCTCCGTCCACCCTAGTAAAGGTAAATAAAACTAAGCCACCGCTGAGCCACGCAGCTCACAGTGCATACTCGTTCACCTCGGTTCAGCCCGTTGTGTATTTTATTCTATATTTTTAAGGTAAAGTTCCCCTCGATATATCGAAAGACATTTTATATTTCAGATAATGTCCTCAAAATACTATAATGCACAATGTCAAAAAGCAACGATATCAATAATTTTTTTAAATTTCTCCTTATTATATCCAGTATGAGGTAAGTATTATGCGCAACAACACATTAAATTACAATATAATGACCTCGTGTGTGCAGTTAATACAAATTGATACTAGCTAATCAGACGCACCGAACCTCCGTATGTAACCGCATAATCGTACCATGCTGCATATTTATGTAAATGGACGTAATGTAATCCCAGTTTATGTACACAAACACAAATTACTACGCAACCATTTATATTTTGAATATAAAATGGTTATTGATTAATATCTGGCAGACCGCGGTATCGCGCTGCCTGTCTAGGCACGGCTACACGCTACGGGTAGCAGCGTAAGCGGTTCGGGAAGCCGTGCCCTGGGGTACCCAGCCCGGACGCCCGGCGTGGGCGCTAACGGGCAAAAACCCCTCAAGGGAGGTCTACTTCCAGCAGTGGATGTAGACAGGGTGATGAAGATATAAAATGGCAAGTTTATCAGTTCCTTCATTTGTATTCTGCTTTTGAATTAATAGATCCGAAGTAAGGAATTTAATGTGTCTAGGACTTGTGTCTGAAACGAAAACATATACAACTGCTTAAGAACACAATGGAGAGTTATTCAAATGAATCAAATACGCAAAATTGTGATACATCTGTCATTATCGACCATCGACGGTCATTATACTCGTATATACCTACCTATATTAAGAAAGTTCACACAAATGAAACCAAACTTCTCATATCTAAAATATAACTTTAATCTGACGTGTTCATTTAATTTAATGTTTTAACATTATATTTAAATAAAGACTGTTTGAAATATGTATATTTAATTTGAATTATTTTCATTCATGTCAATTGCTCAGTCAATTGACAATATTTTTACTTATTATTTAAAGAATATTTGTTAAATATTTAAACAATTGTTTCAGTGATAAACAGAATTATTGTCTATCCAAAAGATTAAACAAATTTTAAAGTAATTGTGTAATACATAATTTTGCTTCCCAGAAAGCAGGTAAACAACGAAGGACCAATCGAAAATATTCGTCCACTTAATGTAGCGGTATGAGCGCTGTATGTAACGAAGGAGATCACTGAATATTTCGCTAACAAATTGACCAACAAAAGAAAAAGTTGTGAAGCCTTGATTTCCTCGGAGCTCCAACTTGTTCAAACTTCCAATTGTAGTCGGATTGTTTTTTAAAGTATTTCTGTGGGAGACGGGCTTAAGGTCGGGGGGTCGAAGGGTCAGGGGGAGCTGGGAGCGGAGGGGGGGGCGATCCTCACTCAGCAGAAGATGTCTCGCCTGCAGATGGAGCGGTTTCATTAGTTAATCCCGCGCTGAACCCGCGGAGACACCTAATCCCCCGTGACAAACGAGGCCATATTTATTTTATTCCTCCCAGAAATTCATCCGAGCGAATCGGGTTTGGAGGCCAAGTTTTAAATAGAATTTCAAAAGTTTAAACAAGTTACGAGTTACAATAACCGACGTAACTGGCCTAACTGCCGGCGCGGTTTCCATTATTCTGCTGATACGCAAGATATTGAGTTATGTTCGCCGATGTAATAGAATTACAAGGGGCGTAGCGCCCTGCGTTAATACCACCGTGGTGTTTATTGAATACCCGCCAGCGCCTTCTCACCCGGACTCAAACCTGCTTCTAGTGCTTACAAAATAACACATCATGTTCCGAGCCTATTTTTACTATATGTTTTTCTTCACGAATTTAGCGATATAGAGATTTATCGACACATCGCTAACAAATCTTCTCGACATTAACATACGTCTCGCAAAGCGACAACCACAAAAAGAAAACTCGTCTCGGTGCGTTCTCGGATAAATGGAATTCGCAAATCCGTACAATATCCAATAGCGTAAAAGAAATGCGCGAAATTAAATTCCGAAGCGTAGCCATTTGTAAAGGAAACCGACGGGGAGCCGCAGAGCGGCGGGATTAGCGCTCGCCGTTCAGGTGTTCGACTCCCGGCGAAGCAACTTCGCGCTAATAGATCTTTGCGGCTGACAGGAGCGTCGCTTGTCTCCAACTTTTATCAATAAAGCTGCAAACCAGGCGGAGCGAAGTCTCGCAGTATTTATTATTACCAACTACTAACGATATACACTCGAGTGTTTCCAATTCGCATATTTGGAAGTCCCTGGGTCGAATCGAAAATTTCTAAACATAGCAACTGTACTAGTTTTTGAATGTCATTCTGACCGAGGATAGGAATCGCTTTTCGATTTGAAGGCATCCTGAGCCGATTTCCGCAGTCGATCCAGTCGATGCCATATAAAAGCGGAACGAGTGCGGATCTTGCGGCGGGAACGGAGCTCGGGTCGGTGAGGGCTCGTTGGAAAATTGAATTTCAATGTCACAACAGTGCAGATGTAAAAATGATCGGAGGCTCGGGGACGATCGTTGGGGGAGTGCGCACGCAGGGGAGGGTGCACTGCGCGCGCCGCGGGGAGCGGCGGCGGCGGCAGTGTCCCGGCTCGCCCGCGCCGGCTGCACGTGTGGCGCGTCTGTCCGCGTCCCGGTCGCGCGTGTTCGTACTGTGCCGCAGTGAGTGCTCTATGTGGAAAAAGGCGGGCGCGCGCGGCTCGACGCCCGCGCGACTCTCCCGAACCCGCTAAGCGACGGCTTCTAGTTCGCTCGAACGAAAAGTTTTCTCGTTTTGAAGTTTGGTGAAAACGCGCCACCGTGAATCGCCGGACAAACAGTTGGAAAGTGAGGCGATGACGACCGGGCCTCAGTGAAGCCCGTGTCGATTCCAGCAGAGTAAGTCTCGTATTCAGTTACGTAAGGTGTGAGTCCCTTTAAAGAGTGACAGTGAGGGTAGTTTTTAAACGGACATCCGATCGCGGACCCGGACTCCGTTATCTTATGATCTTGGGACGTAGCCGGGTCGCCCGCCAAAGCCTTACAGAAAAGATAACATCAGACTTTTTCCTGAAATTCCAACCCCGTTTTCCTCGAGTTAGATAAAAGTAACTCCCTGTAATAAGTTTAATCGACTTCCTAGTAGCTTTGTAACCCATATTAAAATATTCATAAAGAATTCAGTTACCCAAATCTCACGATGGTAAATAATTTGCATACACCGGTGTTTGGCGAAGTGTATGCGCTTGCTATAATATTAATTTTGCTAACTTATTGACTGAGGTAACGTATCAAGTGTCGTCGGAAACCGCGTGAAACTTTACGAGCGCTTTTAAGTGAGCATTAACCGAGTGTGCTCAGATAACACCAACCGCTGAATAAAACATTCAATCCGCGAAAGAACGTACTCTATTTGATTAGCGCCGTAATCGTTTGCACGGCTTTCCGCAGATAAACAGATCACCGAGACTACTTTAATTCGTGGAGCGGTGAATATGTAGTTAAAACTTTGAAAGATCGCCGGAAACGGATAATTTAACAAAGCAAAGGCAAAAGGTGGTGTTGAAGTGAAAGTTTAAGACCTCTGAAGGAAAATTTCATTTGTTGAAAACTTCGGCGAGCGCCCCGATGCAAATTCAATCTAGCCCCAAGTTATAAGCTTCGCTGACACGCAGTGCGGGAGAAAATACGATAAGAGACCGTGGTTATTGTGACGAGGCGATAAGGTAAAAGGGTAGCTTTTTAATCCACTGGGACTCACACTGGAATAGCCAAAATCTGGGCTGAAAATAGTTGTAGCAGGTTGAAAACCCTACAGGAGGTATTTGAGGTGACGACGACAGAATCGCTTTACGGAGGGTTCAATGGGATTAGCCCTTTTGAGGGCCGCGACAAACTAATATGCGGATTCGAATTGGTTCCGAATAACCCCATTTAGTGTCCGGACCGCTTCCTAACATGTGAAATAGGTGGTCTTAACTATTCTCGATACTGAGCAATATTGACAGATCTTCACAAATTCCAAATGTATGGTGATTGGAAAACTTTTTTATCTTTGTTTCCCAATACAATACAAAACACTTTATTTTGTACCACGTTGAATAAAAACACTAGTAGAACACTCTAACATGGTCGAAACTAAAGGCGGTCTTATCGCCAACAGAGTGATTTCTTCCACATAACCTAAAGTTTAGAAGCAAATTAAAGAAATAAAATGACAAGTGGGCAAGGCGTACCAAAATTGTTTAACAGGCAACAGATTCACAACACATATCTTCACATCTTTTTATTTGATTCTTGAAGATCATTTTATGTTATTATAACTTATGAATTTACGGAATCGACTGCCTCCTCGGTCGAGAGATTGCAAGTGCGACTGCTGATCGAGAGTTCCTAGCTTCAAATCGGATCGGGTACTACTATATTGGATTTTTCTTATTTAGATTTTTTGTTAGTGTCTAGTAGGGCCTCGTAATCTGGCTTTATACCCAGTGTGTGGCAATAGACTTACCCCTATTCCATAGTGGGACGTAAACGTAACCGGTGAAATGTAGGAGTGTGCTACACTCCTGTGCTTACCTCTTCTGAGATTACAGGCGTGACGTTATGTGAGTAACACGCTGTCGTTAATTGCCTGTAATATAAGAACTTCTTTTGGAATTGACAATTTATTTCTTTTTACTTCCTACTGCGTGTTGTTAGCCTCTTTTCAAATGGAAACCTAAAGCTGATTCCGCCACCACCGTATGTTATCCTTTATGTATTGTATTATCAAATATGTACCAGCTTAACTCCCGTATGTATTTTTGAGATGGCCCGACTAGTTTCAGTCCTACCCGAACTCCTTCATCAGCTTCTTGTAATGAGGTCGCGTTGGAGATTCCGCGTAGATTAGATACCGCGTAGATATTGTATGTGTATATACCTCTAAAATATTTTAAAATATGGCACTGACGTTACAACAAACTTATTAGTACTCTATTTACAATGTTTTGTTTTAAACTAATAAAGATTTTAAATACTTCTAGGAAAAAACTAAAATACAACGTCATGATTTCAATCATATTTATGGAAGGGATATAAAAGTATGTTACAAACAAGAAAGAACTAGTAAACATTACATTGTAATCAGATAGTTTGAAAGAGAACTGTATATGTTCATATTAAATTAAGTACGCAGTTAAGAAATAAAACTCTTTGTAAAATAATTTTTCTTTAAACATGATTAATAATGAATAGGTAAATTCTATAAATGAAATTGCAAATATTTAATGAAAATATATTAATATATTTATCCGTTAAATTGGATAGTCAGACAGTTGATGGATCTGTTATTGTCACGGATAAACTGTCAAAAGCATAGAAGTGGATCATCACAGTGAGAAAGGAACACTTAAAAATGCTTTTATTTAAGTTATTAAAAAGTTTTTGCACGGCATTATCACGGGTGAATACAAAAATTCTTTTATTATTTACGCTAGTTAAAAATCGTTTCTGAAATTATATCTTTGATAGTAAGGACTCCATTTACAATTATTCAAGAGCAGAAAGGATTGATTTTGTTTCTAGATGTTCGTGGCTTAGGATCAAAACAACATTTGTTTTCTGATTAGTTTGAAATTTAGCTTCTGTGAATAGGCAATACAAAAACTTCGTTTCCAGAGAGGCAGGGCGTCCGGGTCTGTTAATGTTATAATATGTAGTAGTTGCCCATAGCTTCACTTGCCCAACACATAGCAAACAGCTATCTCGACAAGAGTGAATGTGCGTTTTTTATGGAAACTGCGAATAAAATTATTGTGATTGTACTCACAAGACATTTTTGCGAGCAGATACTCGTAAAACATAAACAAAGACAACGATACCGTGCCACGTAAAAAGGCTAGTTGTTAAGACATTTTTACTTTTTAAATCCTCCTCACTATACCGCAAGTTCTGAAAATTCTCAAACATCTTTTGACATTTTACTCAAAAAATTATTTAATGAACTATTACCTACAGAACAAGCCATTACATAAGTACAGAGATAGAGATGACAACGGACAAAAAATTCAGAGAATATGTAATAGATTTGACCAACATGTAAGTCACAATCTTACGTTTGGTGTAATTTAAGCTGTGCGTTATGGAAAATATAGTATTTGTAAAAAAAAATATCTGATCACTGAAGTACATAATCATATATTCGTATTTTATAAGTATTGAAGTTTGACAATCAGTAAGAAGTGAACAAGAAAATAAAATTTCGTACACGAAAAGTACTAGTATGAAATATTCTAAGCATAACTCGACCGTCTCAATAAGTATCATCATTATTTCATAGCCCGAACTTTATCCTGTACATTGTTATAGAAGCAGCTTATATATTCCGGCCGGGTGTCACCTTGTTTAGGTCGTTTTTCTCTTAGAGCAAAACAAGTGACATTACTTTTTTGGGGCTGTCGTTGGGTGAATCGCGTCGTAAAACGATGGGATGGTGCAGGCTTATCGACACCCTCGGGAGGGATCTATGTTCGGACGTTCTAAGTAAGAAAACACTTTAAAGACCAGTCCCTTCAAGATAGTAGAACAATTTACATACCGAGAAATCGTATTAGTGTTTTGTTGTCGTTAAACTGAATATTCTATTACTGTTCTAAACAAATAAATAGTGCATTAAATTAGTGGCGTACGAGATGAACTCGTTTTTAATTTGTTTGCTTCTGTTTTTTTACTGTATTTTTTTCAATTTTAGCAGTATGTCGCTATTTTGGATGAAGTACTTGCAATTGTAACTCGATGCTTGAACAGAATTTCGCTTTTGTTCACATCGTCAAATCCTAAAATCGTCGATCTTTGACTGACCCAAACGTCATCACCGATCACCTTAAGAACGTTTAGTGAAAGCAAAATAGTGCCATAAACATTATATACGAGTATACAATTTTATCTAAAGTAATTTGCCCATGGCTTAACTGACCCCAAATTCTTGCCATCCCGGAATATTGTTTCCTTTCTCAACGGTTTGTTCTATAAACCGTAAACGTCGATATATTAGAAACAGTCACTATGTCTCAATATTTAGTATCTCGAAGACCCAAAACTGACATAACTTGCTTCGCATGTCCGTGGTAAATGCCGTCGTAAAGTACTGGGACAACCGTACGGCCGCCCGGGACTTTTGGAGATTAGGACATTGTTTCCTGAACGTTTTCCAGCGCTTTAGTTTTAGCACCCTCGTAAACTGTGATATTAAAGTCATTTCTAATGAGATATTCACATATACGAGGACGGTGTAAAATGATTGCACCACACAAAGCTGTTATACAAGTATATTAGATATCGATGTGCGATATCCGGTATTTAGCTAGTAATATTGCAAAAGCTGTTTTATATCAGATTAGATAGACTGCCTCGTTGGTCGTGTTGGTTGCAAGTGCGACTGCCGATCGGGAGATCCCAGGTTCGATTCCCGGGTCGACACTACAACATTTTCTAATTTAGATTTTCTAGTAGTGGTTCGGAGTCTGGATATGTGCCCGATGCATGGCAATAGG
>DVPG01000156.1:0-11698 GCA_018239085.1 Yanguna spatiosa spatiosa
TAATTATGCTTATAAGGACAAAGAATTCAAAACAGCTCGATCTTTAACAAATATATAGTTTGAGCTCTCCGCTTTACGTAGAAATACTTTCCCGTCGCGTACCCAACAGAAACGAAAGTTTAGTTCCTTCGCCTTGCGGCGAGCTTCAGCGTGCAACTGTTTTATGTCTAGCGTGAGATGCTCGCACACAAATACTGGGCTTTTCTTGTCTCCACCGTAGCCTAAGTGACTAGTGTTCAGTTTGTCGGTTGGGTTGTAGCGGTTGAACTTGATAACCCCCGCTAAAAAGGTATCACGGAGTCGGCGGCTGCTGAATTTAACCAGTATAGACCGCGGGCGGGGACTTGTTGTATTCGATTTTGCAATGCGCGTACAATAGTGAATGTCTGTGTCAGAGAGAGGGCATTTAATCGTCGTTGCAAGTTGCTGTACTTTGCTGTACAGATTTTCGCTTTTACTTTCGGGTACGCACTGGATTTCCACGTTACACGCCCGGGATAGCTGCTCTATCTGGTTCGTGCGCTGTGCTAAACCTGCGGTTGTTGTACGTAGCTGTTCGTTGTCACTCTGGAGTTGTTTAATGAGATTTTTCTGCGACTCACAATCACGTTTAATTTTATCAAATTCGCTATTAAATAAATCCAATGCCTCGTCCAATTTAATTAATTTTTGATGTATCTCATTTATTTGACCACTGAACTTTTTGTCCAACTCTTCCTTGATGATTTGACGAAAAACCTCCGCAGAAGGGCAAACACAGGTGGCAGTAGAGAGAGGTTTAGAGCGGAGAGTAACGTTATCGTACTGTGGAATCGGAGTGAAATCGATCTGTTTGGCTCCCGGTGCTGCGCGAACTGGTGTGTTTGAGTTATCGCCTTTTTTTGGCTCTTTACTGCGACAGGAAGGGCACACCCAAGTGTCTTTAAGCTCTTTAGTTAAGCTTAGATAATTTTCTTTGGTTAAGTTTATACAGGTGTAGTGGTATTTATCCACACAACGGCAGCAAGATAAACATGGAATTCCCTTGAGGTTATTAGGGCAGCCAGCGCATTTCTGCGTATTCATTGCAGTAGTTTAAATACAAAGTAAAGCAGCTAGTTCCAATACTCACAGCCGATGAGTCACAATGTATCGTAACAGCGCTTATCTATCACCGAGCGGTGCGGCGGGCGGTGCGCGAGTTGTCGTAGGTCAGTTAAGTGACCGTTTATTAAAACACTTTGAAATGTTTTCGCTATTATCTCGAAAACCACCGAAAACTTTATGATGAAACAAACGGCACTAGAAAGGGCTTTAAGTACGTCACGTCAATACCTAAGTCACAACACTGACATTTTCGAAAAAACTACTTTTCAAACCGAAAATATACGGAGCTAGCAATAATGATGTTACTTCAACGATGTACACGTTTTCAACCCATCCCATATAATACTTACTTATGTAATTACATAAACGTTGATACAAAATTCATACATACTTCTACTTCTTCATACATATCCTCACGCCAGGCTCCTTACGGGGTAGGCAGAGATGTAATATATAATGATAGAAAATATTCCATCTGATTGATTATCGTATCGTGTCGTGTCGTGTCGTGCGCGTCCAGTCGCCGCTGATCAGCGTGTCTGTGTGGGGCGCGGCGGACGAGTCGCGCGAGGGCGCGGACGCGGCGCGGCGCGCGCGGCTGGCGCGCGAGCTGTGGGCGAGCGGGTACACGTGCTGCGCGTGGCCCGCCGGCGCTGGGGACGCGCACGAGCTGGCCGCCGCCAGCGTGGTGCTGCTGCACGACCACGCGTACGTGCTCGTCCGCTACTGGGAGGGGACCAGGTCGGTTGTCCTATATTACACGGCTACATCGCGTTCATTCGACTCAATACACGTCCTATTCGCGTGTGCTTTTATAGTAGACCGCTGTGCGCTCCATTGTTGATACGGAATAACGATTAGACTTTTCAGATCAGATTTTCTTTAAATCTTAATCGTGTACGATAATAATGGACCTTTCCTTATATCTTTTTCATACAAAACAAAATTTATTTCGATTATAGACGAGGTATAACACGAGGTAAATAAAAGGGTTTGCGTTACCCTTTGTGTTTCTTTTTTCTATCTTTTATATCTTCCCCGTATAAAGTGTAAATCTTAAATTGTTTGTGTCGGGGCGGAGTAAGAACACATTCCCTGGCCCCGTGCCGGGTTACAGGGTGTCATAAGAGGCGACTAAACCCGGCGCTAGCAGATCGCGGTATGGCAAGGTCTGGGTAGTCACAGATACATGCACTGGACAACAGCGTAGGCAGTACGAGAAGCTGTGCTTTGAGATGCCCAGCTCGCATTCCCGGCGTGGGGATTGTGGGATAACCCCTCAGTGAAGGCAGCAGCAGCAGTCCAGCAGAGGACTGCAATAGGTTGATAATGAATTTTAAATTAAATATTTCACCAAACTTCAGATTCCGAGAACACAAAGTGCCATTCATCGAGGTAGTCGACTTCATCAAGCAGAAACTCAGTCCAGAAGCTGTGAGGAGTCCAGAATTCGGTATTTACCTAATTACTCTCCTCTTAGTAGTATTCCTTATTTAAAAACCAACAGCTAAAGTTACTTTGCAATAAGCCACGTAATATACGAAGTATAACCACTATAAGTAGCGCTGCCAAGAGTTCCTACTGTACTTATACAGTACTTGGACTGCGGTAGGGACTTAGTTATTCAAAACGTAGCAAAACGTAACATCGCGCTTGTAATCCCTGAAGAGGTACGCAGAGAACTGTAGTGCACTCCCAACGTAGTTCTCAGTTCTTCGACGTAGTTAGTCGGCTTAATTTATTAACAATATATTTTTGCATAATCTCGGAAATTCCGCAATGTATAACAAAAACTTCGTACTCTAAGTGAAATTTCAACGGCCATATATAAAATACGTGTTTGTAAAATACCTCTGTTTGTAAAATACGTGTATTTTCTGTATATTACATAGGTGCATATCTAGACATATATTCTACTTCTTCTTCTGGTGCCTCTCCAACTAGTGAAGGTCGGCAGTTGGCTCCGCATATTTTGTTCGGTTACTTTGCCCATCATTATAAGTTGCTGGAGTATACATATACGTATATTAAATTTCAATTAAACATCAGAAAGGCAAACAGACAGACACAATGACAAAAAAAAACGACGTTTTTATTTGTGTCCGCATTGGAGAGACTTCATGGAGTTCGTTCCAGGCCTCTCGCTATTGTGGAACAGACTTTGTTCAGCTGTGGGATGTAAAAGCGGCCGCAACCGCATTACTCCATTCGGCTTTTGGTTTACAATATGGATGGATGGAACCTGAAATTCTAGCGTAGTTAAAATGGCACTAATATTTCCTGTTTTTATTCTATAGGCAGTAGATCAATGAGTTGGACGGAGGGTGAGAAGTCAAACAGTCCGATACTGGCGGTCACGTTCATCACGGCCAGTGACAAGATGACGAAGAACGCTAAGAGACACTGCGAAGTGCAGGTCAGTTTATATTGGTTTACATTTTTTGATTATGGACACATATATTTTGTATATATCGCTCCTTAAATACAAAAATCACACATTTCAAAAAATATCAAAAATGATTTTCTTGCATAAAATGCATCTTAAACGATGAAACTTTAATATTTCGCTAAAACAGCCGTCGTTTTATGATTAAAAACACCCGTAAACGCACATACGTTAGTTTTGTTTTGTACCGTTTCTGTAACTGAGTTCCGCGCAAAAGTACCACATTGTTAGTTGTCAACAGTCATTCGGCATGAGCACACGCATCTTTTGTGAAAAACTACCACATTCCAAACAACTATTAAAAGACAGGTGAAATTATATATTCAAAAGTGCCACATTCAAAAATATATTCGTATTGCAGATCACATACACGTAAGTATCTTATAATTTTTATGTGAAATAGTACAATATTTCGAAATAGGTTAGTTTTGCATTTATTAATCTGATAATATCTCTTATTTTTGTATGCAATACTACCATATTTTGAATTAAGTCAGTTTTGCAAAAAATAATTAGAATTATTTTCTTATTTCTTTATGCTAAAGTATACATATTTCGAAATATGGTATCTTTGTATTTGAAAGTGATCTCTAAATAGATTTTATTTTACATTAAAAAGCAATTTTAAGTTATAATGTTGTTTTGTCTGAAAGTTTTTGTAGTTCTTGGAGTAATCTTATGGGTTAAACAAATTTAGAAGAGTTATTAAAACCAATTACTTACCCACATAGATACATTATAACGCTTATTTACGAGAAGATAAATTGGTTGATACAGGAAGGTACATAATTTTTTTAAATTTGTTTTTATTTTCAGAATGACAACAAGAGCGCTCCGTATTTTAAACATGGTACCACCTATAAATGACCCTCGAGATGGACAGCAATCTCCGGCGATAATACGACCTAGTGAAATGGATTCAAGTGACATTCAGACTGACAATATTATTTATCATGAATATGATGCTGATGACGTCAACTCTCTACCGGACAGTCAGTTTTCTTTAGGTATTCTGAATTCCGGTGAAGATGACGAAGTAATTCAAGCAACGCCTCCAAAACACAGAATATTAAATAAACCATTATTAGTCATCAAAGAAACAGACTCAGACAATGACTCTTCCTCTGATGAGTCTTCTAGCTCTTCGAGCAGTTCAAATAATCTGAAAGATTTCTCATCAGATGATAGTGTCCAAGATCCTACGTATAAAAATCCATTTTCTGAAAACCGCAAAGCCCAGTCAGATTCCGATGAAGAGCAACAACCACAAGCACAGTTACCTGGCATTCAAGACTTTCCGCAATCAGCCGTGGATAACCAGGAGTTATTTAATATTAATTCACCTTCACCCAGAGTTGATGATCAGCCATCTAGCGTTGACGAGCAACCGTCTAGCGTCGGCGAGCAGTCTCCTAGTGTTGATGTTCAAACGCGAAGTAGGTGTCGTAAAAGAAAAGCAAAACCGCTCTTATGGAAACGAAACCAGAGTAAGCTATTGAAAAACAAAGGTATGTCCTATACTACTATGTCCAAGTCTAAGAAAGTTTATGAAGCCAAAGAAATGGGTCCTGTATGTTTCGGTAAATGTAAATTAAAATGTTCTACAAAGTTTACGTTTGAAGAAAGAAAACATATCTTTGAAAAGTTCTGGGAGTGCGGTGATCTAGAAATCCAACGACAGTTTATTCACGATCACATGACCAAGATAAAACCAAAATATAGATATGTTCGTGAAGGTAGCAGTCGCAAAAATTACAATCACGCATTTTATCTGACTCGAAATAATAAAAAAACTCGGGTATGTAAAGTATTCTTCATGAATACCCTTGCAATCTCAGACACTATGATCAGAACCGTTGTCAAGAAGCAGTCCGAAACTGGTGTGCTCCTTAAAGATAACAGGGGAAAACATAACAACCATAAGACACTAGACTCAGAGCTGACCGACGGTGTCAAAGCACACATCAATTCAATACCCCGCATAGAAAGTCATTACTGTAGGGCGCGATCGACTCGGGAGTATATTGAGGGCGGCCTTACAGTCGCGGCACTACATCGACATTACGTAGACAAATGTGAATCTGAGGGTGCACCACACGTTTCATATCAAGTATACTACAACATATTTATACATGATTTTAACTTGTCTTTTTGGCAGCCTAAAAAGGATCAATGCGAAGATTGCATGGCTTACCAAAACGCTGAAGATAAATCGTTACTACAAGAGACCATGCTAATGCTATTTTAAGATAAAGTTACCTGTTTCTCAAACGTAATCTTATGGACCAAGTTGATTAACTTAGCTTATCTTTTAAATAGTAGCAAAGGAGTAATTATTTTGACGTAGCTCAGTGGCGAAACAAGGTTTTATTTAACTGCGACACACTATTTATATAAGAGTCATTATAGATAGCTAATTTCGTTCGTAATAAATTATTTAGGAGTGTTTAGACAGCTTAATATTAGGTATTTTTCGTTATTGAACTGCATTCCACACACCTCTGATAAGTAAGATAGTACAGCTTTTCAGAGAAGATATTCAATGTTTATAATTGTGTTTACGTAGGGCGTATCTACCCGGTACATTACAAAACATAGGTT
This sequence comes from Yanguna spatiosa spatiosa, assembly GCA_018239085.1. Taxonomy (NCBI): domain Eukaryota; kingdom Metazoa; phylum Arthropoda; class Insecta; order Lepidoptera; family Hesperiidae; genus Yanguna; species Yanguna spatiosa. Next base: position 6,134 of record DVPG01000156.1, read on the forward strand.
TAAGTCCTGTAACGTAGAAATTAGTTTAGTTTCGTTTTAGGTATGGTAAAATAATACGAAATAGTAACTATTACTCTATTTTAAAAGTCTGATTTGATCGTGATTATAGCTTTAAAAAATTCTCATTATTAAAGTATAGTTATTTCTTAATTATTGTTTATTTAGCTCAGAACGATAGCTCAAGGTGAGAATAATTATAAGTAGGTACCTATATTGTTGTAACTGAGAGCTGTTAACTTTTAGGGAGCCAGTTAAATACCTAGGTAGTGCATTTATTTTTACAATAATTCTTATGTTTGTTTTGTTAATTCTATGCAAGAGTTTTATGCATTAAAAGGTTTAAAAGGTTTGTTTTGTTTTTAACTTAAATTTATTACTACTATTATTATTAATATAGGTAATATTAATTGTAGACTTAATTGATGATCTCATTATAATATTTAACTATTTGTTATCCCATAGCAAGTTTACTACGTAATAAGTTAGAATGTGCCATTTTTTTTCCTAAATTGACGTTTTGTGAGGGTAACAACTGAAAATAAAACTCAAATTTTCCTAATTATGGTGGTTTAATTTTTAAATTTTTAATGTTTTCGAAGTCAAAATCTATGTACAAAACTAACTTATGTACATTTTTTAGCGAGTCCATTCGAGGTGTGGTTAAGATTGCTTTATTGAATAATAGGCTATTTAATTACGCATCTTTTGATACCAAAAAAATCTACGTAATATACATAGTTTATACAAAAATCATAAAATAATCCAAATAATTTTTTCAAATGCCGCTCCTGTAAAATTTGCTTTTTTTGACTTGTGGTGCTTTTGTATTTAAGGAGCGATGTAAATCCCACTCTTGATGAAGGGCTGGATAGGTTCGAATCTAGTTAGGCTACTCTGAAAACTACACATGAGTAAAACCGGTACAAAATTAAATCACATTACACAGTATTACATATTTACGAAACATTAAATAAACATCAGAGTACGGCCATGACAGCGAGCATTCCCACAACAAACAAGTAACATTAACAAGTTACATTCTAATACATTTCAAACACACAAAAGCATCAACACAATACGGTACTGACATGTTTTGATTGATCGCACAATTGACGTCCTCCAGTCGTGAATGTCAAAAGAATGTCAAATATGTTGTTTATTTGGGATTTAGTAGAGTTGAATAACCATTGAATATGTTTGGAATGGATACAGCTCGGGAGTATGTATTCGTCTTATTTTGTGTGGCATAACGGTATCTTTTATTGTACAAAATAAACAGACCTTGTATCGTATTTTGTGTTAAGATAGATTTTTTACTATTAGGTTAATACTAGGTTGTACATATTTCGTCGTCATCAACCCTGTCAACGTTTCAATGTTGGACACGGGTCTCGTATCGGAATGAGAAGGGTTGAGGCCGTAGTTTGCCACGCTAATTATTTGCAGGTTGGCAGTCTTCATACGCCGTAGAAAACGTTATAGAGAATTCCAAGGTGTGTCATTCGGATTCCCTTGCGATGTTTTCTTTCATTGTTCAAGCAAATCAAATTAAATTATGAGAGGGGATTCTAAAGGAATTCGAATTTAAGACCTCCGCGTTCCGGGAGATTGAGTTCTAAATCAGTAAGCTATGATTGTTTATTTCTTTAAATTATTAAGTGTTGTGAAATATAATCGACATAAATAATTCATAATTTTACAACGATTGTTTTGATTTGATTACTAATTGGAATTCCTATATACATTACATGAACCCAAATAACATAGTGAGGACATAGTGTTACTGGCGGAGTCGCTAGATAACCTGAAACAAATGCTGGGCAACCTAGCATAGGCCTCGCGACGAATAAGTCTCGGCATGAATTAGGATAAAACCAAAACAAGACGAATAAACACGTTTCATCAAGACCTATTGTCGTAAATGGTCGTCTTCTCGAAATCGTTTCGGAGTACTTACACATACCTCGGGCAGACATTGCAATTAGGTGGAAACAATTTTGAGAAACAAGGCAAGAGGACGATTAAGATGGACTGGGCAGCATTTGGTAACATATGTGGAGTCTTCCCATCATCCATATCGCAGGGACGTATGTAAGATTGAATTGTATGTAAGATTGTTGCGTGACAATATATACTAGTATATGTACATTTTTGTTTCTGTTAAATCACTTAAATACAAAAATGTACAGGATAGATGCCAGATGGTAGACTTGTCTGATAGACTACATTGATTGTGATTGTTTGAACACATTTCATATGAGTGTTATCAATTCTTTGACTTCTCAAGTCAGATGAAAGAATGAATGAACCACAGATTATTATTCTTTACTATACTCTATACTCAGATTATACTTTGTTGTTTTACAAAGTTTTATATTTAGGAAAACATAAATATCGTCGTCTGTCTATAACATAACTTTTACCAGATCCCGCGTATTCGCACGGGAAGAGGGATTAAACATTATCTGACACTATCCGCAAGCCGTATGTAATCTGTCAACTGTCAACTGTCAAATGCGACGCGACCGCTCAGATGTCATCCGTTCTGTTAGCTGTCGACAATGTGCGCTCCGTACAAAATATGAGGTTATATGTATTTGTAGTTATTCACGAGGATTACGGGCATATGTACAGCCATATCAATTTAATACACTATTACGCCTGGTAAATTGTTCCAGGCTCCATTCTGGGGGGGGGGATAAATAAAAGAATTGGAATGTTCGTCTTTTACATCACAGAAACATGATAACTTTACCACGAGAAACCAGCTTTTAAGAGTATTTAGTAAACATACCTACTGTATGTCTGTATACAAAAAACTTCTCAAAAGTCTCTTAACACAAGTTGTCACGAACAAACCTTAAGCGTACCTATATACTTTGTATGTTATTTATAGCCATTCGGCTTGATATAATATTGTACTATAAATGTCTGCTCGAGAGGGATTAAGTTTAATGCATTATCATCCCGAGCAACAGCACGCAAGCCGCACGTAATCTGTCAACTGTCAGATGTTACGCAAAAGCCCCGATGTCACGCGCGCTGTCAACTGTCGACTTTGCTCTGTTGTTTGCTAACGTGTACAATTTAAATAAGTCTTATTACTGTTTTTTTAGGGTTCATTTCATTTCTTTAATTTTTTATTTCTGTGCACCTGCCGTATATTTTTCACCAACACCTATATTGTTTGGCAATGCCGTGTTCACTTCACAGTTGACGGACGAAAAATGTTCAATGGTAAATTTTAATTATTCGTATAATAAATATGATGTACACATTTGACTTTTTCTATTTATACCGGGTACACTGATATTCCTCGTACCATTATTATTCGACTTGCAATAAAAGATACAGTAGATGATAAGAGGAGTTGTATATAATCCTAAAGATATCTTAAAGATATGCACAAATAAAATCACGAATGTTCATTATCGTTAAGACAGGCGAAATAAAGTGAACACGCACACACGCTTTGCCCTCACATTTTGCCCACACAATTCGCTTTGACCAATTAAATGAAAGCAATTTAAACACGTTCATGGCTGCCTGAGCTTAGATCCGATTAGAAAAACAATGCTTCCCCACTAAGAAAAATGTTGAACAAAAAGTTATTGTTAACTTAAAGTTATTTTACAACGCTCCGCGCTTTGTATATCAGGTATGGTATACACCACCATAGGTGCCATAACCAACACGTATTTCATCTTAAAACGGAGCATCTTCAGGTTCCTTTCATGATATAGGGGCGGTTTCTTATATCAACTAATTTATGGCATTGTTTCTTTTTCTCTCACTTGAAATTAGCTTTTTTTTTTTTGACCGCCTTGTTGGTCGTGTTGGTCGCAAGCGCGATTGCCGATCGAGAGGTCCTGGGCTCACATTCCGGGTCTGGTACTATTAGATTTCTCTAATTTAGATTTTCTAGTAGGCTCCGAGTCTGGATTTGTGCCTGCCAATAGGCTCATTTATTCCATAATGGGACGTAAACGTAACTGGGGAAGCGTGGCAGTTTACTACACTCCTCTGCCTACCTTTTCGGGGATTACAGGCGTGATGTTACGTTGTATATATACATAATTATATACATTTTAAAATACTTCTATAGATATATATAAACCCAGACAGAAGGAACACTCATGTCTATTACACAATTGTTTACCTCGGCCAGCAGTTAAATCCTAAACGTCGAGCGCAGTAGTTAGAACTTCTAACAACTAAACCAACAGATCCACAATCATTATTCACAACTGTTGAATTTGATCTTTTCACCGCAAGCAACAACAGCACACATATGAATGTACAATACATTGTAAAACAATTGGACGCAGTAAAAAAGAAGAATATGACATTGTATATATGATTATTTTTACATTTCCTATTACGATTGTGAATATTATTTACGACCAATTCGTTTGACATTTCATTTAAATGTCTCTTGATTTATTATAGCATTTGCATATTAAGGTCGTTTCATGAACAAAAACAACAAGCACACAGTAAATATAAAAAGCCGGTTACATTAGCGCTTTAAAGGGACGTTGTCTTAATAAGGGTTTAAACGCAAATTAAACATTGTATACAACAATTGTTACGCAATGAATTGAAATTAAATGGTACGTATCGTACAATGTACGATAAATTCACACAAAAACCGATTTACATTTACAATTACAATAAGTTAATAATCATTGGTCTCCATAAGACGTTTTGTTTGCCATAATATTGCTATAAAATATAACCCTCTCAGTATTATCTCATACTTAATAAATATATATAGCTAATAAATTATAATGAAAGACAATAGTTGATATGTGTATTTAGTTATAAAAATATACCCTGTCTGTTCGTTTCTCAAATTCCTTTTTCTTCTATAATATATTTAATAGCGTATCGAGAATCTTCAGTTTCCGCGTATTCCTATGGGATATAGGAATAACAATACATACATAAGTATGCATTAGGTATATTGAAGTTATGGTAGAATGTATATTTCACAACGGAATTAAGTTTAAAATAAGACAAACAGTGATATATTTCAGAACAAATGTAAATGCAGCAATTAAAACAATTACAGCCGAAGTCGCGGTCGAAGTCTTGTAGTACTTGTTATTGTATAACATGAATATAAATTTCATAGAAATTATGTTTAAACATTTTAGATTAAACGCAAGATATTGAAATGAGGCTGTCATTATGTAAGCATATACGCTTCTGTCTTTTTATAATGTTCCCAGTTTTAATTATTCTGAATTATACTTTGATAATAATCATCAAATCGTTGAAACATGAAGCAGTAACGAATTTATAATTAAATTAATTTTTACGTCGCGTGGTAATTAATATCTGAAAAGTTCTTAGTTTGTTTATTTCGGTTTATTGAATGTTGAAAATGGTAAACAATTTTACTGTTATCGTTTAATTTACTTTGTCTGCCTCCTTGATCGTGTTGGTTGCAAGCGCGACTGTCGATCGAGAGGTCCTCATTTTACATCCCGGGTCGGGTACTATTAGATTTTTCTAATTTGGATTTTTTTTTTTTTTTTTTTTTTTTTTTTATATTCAGCC
>DVPG01000157.1:0-11690 GCA_018239085.1 Yanguna spatiosa spatiosa
ACTTTAAGTCCAGATCTACACCCTTGGGTTCATAACTGTATTGGCCGTCTATGCACATTGGATCCGACGATTTTGGCATGTTGACCTAGTTATAAAAAAACATTTTTTAGTATGAATTTAGGAAGAATTAAGAAATTGGATTCAAACAGTGTTGTATAAATTCTAAATTTATATTTAAAACTGTTATTTTCAATTAATTATTTCTATATTTAGTAGTACTATTTGATTTGATTTTATGAATTATAATATTTAAATATACTTACTTTGACTCCTTCTAAGGTATACTTCACAACAGGACCGTTTTTTTCTTTTACTATTTGTCCGTCAACCTTTAAGGATTGCTTTCCATGTTCATCAGGCAGTTGATATTCCGCTACGGGCTTAAACACACTTCGTGCTTCGTTTCCTTGCACACTGAAGCCCACTTTTCCATAGTATTCTTGAGCGTCCAACTTTCCTTTTACCATAAAGGCGTATTCAGAAGGATTAGTGAAAAGAGAAATTTGACCACCTACAGACTTGACGGGAGAATCCAATGACAACTTCAGGGTTCTTTCTTCGTTGTTGCTAATTATGTCTCCGAAGAATTGCGTGCGACGGTTCTGGGCACCTATGTGTTTTAAGAAATATGCATTTATAACTTCATAAAAAGGTTCATTTTATTACTACTTTTTAAATTTTGAAACTCTGTGCTTACTGCCTAGTCAATAAAAGACCTGACATGACTATATAACAATATTTTTTTAACCTAAACTAAGATAAAATTAAAGCAGAATTGCATATAAAATACATATATAAAAGTAAGAAAAATTATACCTTCAGCGTCGAATAGAATTTCCACACCAAAACGTCCCTGTTGAGGGTCAGGACGTATTACTCCTTTTATGTGATAGCCTCGTAAGTCATTCTTCTCTAACACCAACTTTACTTTAGCCGGTCCGCTAAGCGGGAAGCGAGCCATGAACCTTGAAATCGAGTTTTGAGCGTCCGGACCTAAAATTGTGTAAAACATTTAATATATTTTATCTGATTAAAGGTTAGGTCATAGGCACCTTTGAAAATTTCGAATTGCTACAAGTAATTCACAGGTTACATTCTTTTATGGAATATTTTATAATGTGTTTACTACTTAAAAAGGTAAAAAATCTTTACGAAATAATATCTTACCAGAAACTGAGAATGGCATGGATATTTCGCCACATAATGTAACACCAAGCATACTGGAGAGCTGATCAAAGCAACCTGAGTAGTCGTTCTTTGCTTTATCCATGATTATTGGAGTTTGTTTCTCCATGCAGCCCTTTTCAGCCGAGAAATAAACCACATCACTAGAAGCCGTCAAAATTTCCTGTTTATCAATTGGTAGTGCAAACTGCAGGTCTATTCCGTGTCCATTTTCTATAACTTTGGCAATTAGGTGACCACCAGTAGAAGAATGTAGGTTCGTTGTGACTTTCAGACCAGCACCTACAGAATCGGCATCCACAAGGAAGACGCCTGTAACTTCGATATCAGTGCTTGGAACAAGTTTGAAGTCTACTTTGGCGTTTTCGGGTGTTTTGAGGCATTCTTTGACGTTAATGCTGGTGGCAATATCAACTCTAGCAGTAGCTGCTCCTATCAGGTCTAGTTTGAGTGGAAGACCTGTCGACGTCGGGTAGGATAGTTCAGCGTCTAAGAATAGAAGGTGAGCACGGAATTCTTGCTGCAAGTGTACAAAAGAACATTAAGAAAAAGTACTTAAGTTAGGTAATTTTCTAACAACAGTTTCAGTGCAATGTTTAATATTCAATAGTCTTTAAGCAACTCTTACCTGGAACCTCTTGATTTTATTCATGCCTTCATTCATAAGCTTCAGAAATTGGTCCAAAAGGTTGTTGATATCAAGGCCTTTGTCATCTCCAAAAGATAAGAAAACAGCATCAGTGCCGAAGAGCTTCAGATACACGTCTAAGTCCAGCTCATTATTGTAGGAGATACCTTTCACTTTCATCTAGAAAACAAATATTAGCCAATAAACGTTTGATTCAATTTAATATTTTTTAGCTTGAAATAATAAAAAGTAACGACTTTATTTAAGATAATTTAAAGTATAAGATCAACATTGGGCATTAAACCAAAATATAATAAATTCGGGACTTTTATCACTCGGTGTATATAATTTCTATCATACAAACTTAACTTCTGTTACTTAAAAATACTTACTTGCTTATCAAAGCCGTCGATTTCACTCTTAATGGACCGGCGACCACGTACACTGTTCGCTACCTTCTTCCCCGACTCCTCCAAACGTGTCACTAGGTCATCGTAGATGTCCTGAGGCTTTTTTGTGCGGAGGAAACTCTTTGGACCTAAGAAGTGTTCGATCACTCTGTCCAAGTTGCCTTGACGACCGCCAATCTAGGAAAAAAAATTATGATTGATTAATTATCAACTTAACACATTCCATCCGAATTATACACATTATAGGAAATTGTAGATAATGTAGTTGAGAATAAATGAAAAAAACAATGAGCAACACTTTGTAAAAAAATATTCATTTCATCGTTATTCAATTAGGAGTTATCTGAATATGGATCCAATATTATTCATCAAATTGTCAATAAATCAGTTAAAATTAAATCTGAACATTTTTATCATATAGGTACAAATATTTTTGGTCGATTCCTTTATGAAAACGGGTGAGAAAAATAATTAAATTGTATTATAGATACCCAATGATTTTAGCAAATAGCAAGTGGACGAACAACTAACTTGTTATTTGTAAGGCAGATCTTACCTCAAGAACATTGACGCTGTGTCCAAATAGTTCAGCCGTCAAGTTCCAGTTGGCAGACCTTGGGATAAAGGAATCTTGCGAGAAGATGATGTTTTGCTCGACGCTGCCTCCAATACCAAGAGCGTCCACATTGAACGACATTTCGCGGTTTGAGGAGTATTTCCTGTAAATGAATGAAATTTCTTGTAATGTATTTTGTTTTTTACTATAATTAGATGGTTTTTATTAATTTTATTATTGATTTCATGATTTTTTTTTGTCTAAGTATGAACAACTAACCTGTCGTCAATGTTGAATTTTTTGGGGGAACTAATGAGGCCGTAGTGTTGTCTTGCGAGGTGCTTGTCTGGGTTAGCCGAGCTCCGTATAGAACGCAGGGATGAGCTAATGAAATGACCAACTGAAACATAATATTACCATTAAAAAGCTGTTATGCATTGATTGCTAGGAGATTGTATTGCGAGGAGGTTCAAGTCTAAACATTTTGACGAGGTCATTATTTCTTCTCAAGACGTTAATGAAAGAAATGTATTAAACTCTAATAACATTCCGCTGGTTATTTTTATTGAAGTTGTTTTAAAATTTAGGTACATAACGTGTACCCACCATAACGTGTATATACGAAATATACGAAAATACGAAATAACAAAGAGCATTACGATTGGACGCCTTACACTTCTTGCGTGTGAGAGAAAATATAAACAGATTAAAGTTTATTTGCTCAAAAACTTCTGGTACCTTGGTGAACTGGCTCGTTGATCAGGAGATGTTTGATTTCATTGGCAGAGTGACCGCAAGGGCAGTCGATGACGGCTAAGTATGCCTTGATACGAATCTCCGAGTCTTGTTGGACATTTTTCATTAGATCGATGGCGGTTTTCTTGATCTGTTTGCGACAAGGAACTTGAATATGGATTTCTAAACTTTTCTAATCACGTTCACTAAGATTGGCAACATATAGTCTACAAGTCGCAAAATAAATTATGTGTATTTTAAACCCTTTGCTTCACATGTTTTCTCAGGAACTCTGATTCAGTTCCATACTGGTCAGATACATAAATTACGAATTTGAATATTTCTTTTGTGCATTTCAATGACATTCGTAAACCAGAAATCTGAGCATGAGGGTTTAAAATGTTACTTATTTAACTATATTTTAACAGATCAGATACATTTTCCTTCGACAATTAATTTTTTCCGACTTCGTAATTAATTATTAGATATACTAACAAAGAGCGGAGAGAAAAATTAGAGACTGCTTCATTGGTCGAGTGGTTGCAAAGGCGATTGCTGAGGACGCGAGGATTACCACCACAATTGGATTGTACTAATTTAGATTTTTTGGTTAAAATTTTTAGTAGGGGCTCGGAGTCTGGATTTCTAGACAAAACGTGGGAGTTTATTTACCTTCTCGGCCTACCTCTTCGGGGATTACAGGCGTGATGTTACGGTTTTGTTTTGATCAATCAATCAACAATATCCACGACATTCTATTTGCAATTTATGAGCAAAAAGTGTCATGTAGAAGAAAGAAATGTGACAACAAGAGAAGTATTCAATAGTAATGAGGAAGCTCATGCAAACCTTGGCAGCACAAGGATCGGCGTGGAAAGCTTCTAGAGCAGCAACGCGGACTCTAGCCTTGACGTTGTTATCGACCGCGCAATGAGTAATTTTATCAATAAGACTATCTTCTAGATGGCGGATGTTGCGGATTCCTTTTAGAACTGCTACCACCTGCAAACAAATAAACACATATTCCTTTATGATACCTAAAGATATCAATGCATAAAAATAGTAATTATAGTTTCGGTGGATATCCACGAGAATTATCCTGAGCATTCCCATACAGCAGATTCATAACTTAGTTTGTGGGGGTTTGGTAATTCTCAAAACCTTTCTCGGACAAGTGGTTAAGTATGAGTCAGGCGTCCTTCTATTCAGACACAAAACGATCATACTTCAAGACGAGAAGTATCTTATGTGCAAATATTACTTACACCAATTTAATAAAACTCCGTCAGAAATAATAACGAGTTTTATCGTTACTCACATAGTCTTCCTCCCCCTTGGTCTTCGGTTTGCAGTTTTGAAGTTTGGCGCCAAACTTTCTGCTTAAAGCCACAATACCTTCGGGTTTCGTACCATGACAGTTGTGGTCTCGACAGTACACACCAGCCAGAGCTCCCGCTCCTAGATAAATCTCCTTGGGCAAGTTAGGCATATCTAAGAGACCCTGGAATTTTCAGTGATATTTTACTAATAACGAATGAAAACAAAAATCGTACTACAAGTAATATTACGTAGGATCTGTGGAATATAATGACGATCATTTTATGATTTTGAATATAACAATAATCATACAAACTGTCCTTTATTTATTTACCTAGATAATGGAAATATATCGAATTTACAAAGGGAAATTCTTTATTGTTAAATGTTTCGTAAGTGTTACACATTTCTAAGAATTAAGCCGGCTAGACTCACGTGTGTTTTAGTCTCCGCCGCGACCTCGCTGCGATCGGCGGGAGCTCATGAGGAAGGACCTCGTATAGGTCCGAAACTAGTTGGGCCACCGCGAAAAAACACATGTGAGTCTAGCCGGCTTAATTCTTAGGAAATTCTTTAATGCATATGTGTCTTGTAAAGCAACATTTAGATCCTAAATTTTCATTTTGTGTGTATGTGTTATATTTTAAGCAGATTCATGTTTGGTAATTAAAACAAGTTGTCATAACCAACGTAAGACTTAAATGATCACCATAACTAGATTACAAGCAGAGTAGTTCTTGCGTTTTACTTTACATGGATGACCCTGTCCTTTTTGAAGCCTGTCCTTTCTTATCAAGCCCTAACTGAAATCGTTTTAAATCAACAACGAATACGAGTACGTGAAACATAGTGGACCTCGTAAATGTATCATTATTATATTAGATGACATTGGAATGCTTAGTTTTATCATTGTTAAATTCATTGTGATCTACAATTGAGTGATTGATTGGTCTAAAAAATAAATACAGTGTTTAGTGCTACAGTTATTAACCAATTTCCTGTGTATCAAGTCTTTTAATAAAATTCCATTCTCTATTGCTATACATACCGTAGCAGCCTTAATAGCTTCGTCGTTAACGTGCCTCGCGTTGCCGAGAGAAAGGAAGACAAGTTTTTCCTCGATAGAGTTTAAGGCCTTGCTCTTCAATATTTGAATGGAGACTTCAATGCTATAGCCAGTTCCAGTACGGAGTAGACCGTCGAGAAAGACTCGCCTGGGAAATTTAATGGTATATAATAAAATATTCTTCATATATTCTAGGCTTGGAACGTTATTAATCAATAGTTTTCGGCAGAAGGAAAAATATGGCTTATGAAAGAAGTAATAAAAACTAGAGAAAATTCAGTAAATGTTTCATATTTATATAGCTCCTAAAAGTTAATGTTCTATTACCATGTATAAATTATTTTACAGTGTATATCGTTAGCTTATGCAAACTATAGAGAAAAAACATTTTAGCCTTACGGTATGATAATGTAAAGCTTAAGTGTTATATTTTGATAAAAGTGGGTAATAAAAATAAGTGACAAATAAACGTACCTTTCGAGATTATTGCCTTTAACTTGATTGTAAACTTTCATCAAATCATCCTTGCTGGTCGTACGGAAGATCTTTAAAAGGAAGATATACGTGAAAATTAGATTCTTACGAATCCTACTTTTTTCAATAGAAACAGTTAAGTAAATTACGTTATCATTGTATTTATATAATCTTATGGTTATATAAATACATTTGTAAAATAGAAATTCGATGTTAAGATGACATACCCTAACGAGTTGTGCGAAATTGCCCGCCGATTTGGAGCTGGCCTCAGTGGCTACGGTCTTGGCAGTCTCTTTGACAGCGTTGATGGCATTGTTGAAGTTGCTCTGGTCGTTGGTGGCGCCGTGGGGGTTCTCGTAAATAATGGTGCGTGATTCGGGACAGATTCCTGTATCAAAATCGAGTCAAAATAATCCACTAAGTAGGTAACACTTATGAAGATATTGCGATATGTCTCGAGTATTTATTATACTTTGGAATAGAATAAGCTCTTATACATGAGTTAGGAGGGCAAATTTTTAGCTTACTATTAATATTAATAAATTTTGTTTGGAAGTAAAGTTTATTTTCTTTATATGTCAGTGTATTTGTTTCATTAAATATTCTTGCTTACCTGCAATGCTACCTCCCTGGACGGTGCCAACAAGGTTTAGTTTAGTGTGGACTTTAGCTCGGGCGCCGTTTTCTCCTACCGAGAACGGACTGTACAAGTACTCCTCAGTCGCAGTAACCTTCTCAGGAATGCCGTTGTTAACTTTCGATTCCACGTTCATAGTCGACCGAAGGATTTGGGTGTTTTTGATTTCCTGAAAATTTGTTTTTTTCGTTATGTGCGCCTTTACATTGATTAGATCTACCTAACACATTCAACCGCGGTGAAGTGATTGTCTAGCGACAATTAAATTTTCTTTTGTCATTTGGCTAAATATTAACTTGCCTATAAAGTGTATGTTCGGCACACAAGGTTAGCTGTTCCAGAAACATTATGTGTGCCTGTAATTAAGTTAACCATTAATCTATTCAAAATTCTACGTAACTTGGTTTTTGTATTATGTTCTTTAAATTTACCGAAGTCAGTGGAGTTAATAGAGGATTTGGTACTAGAAAATGTACTTACGGCAGTAGGATTGAACACAGCAGTCAAGAAATCGTTCTTTCCCTGCTCGCGGTGTGCACAACGCGAGAGGTCACGAGACCTATGGATAAGAACGGAACCACCCTCTTGTGAAGATGACACTTCTGTTGGACAGGCTCCGAAGAAATCGATCTGTGAAGAAACGATGAAACGACTCATATTTTAATTACCAATCATATATTTTTGATCGCGTAACCTATTCTACGTTGCTACTAAGAACAGTCGCAATTTGGCTACATTATAACTAATAAAGATATTAACGGATTTTAAGTGTCACCCACTCTCGTTTCCAATAATAGTAGTATTATTATACGGATTATTTTTTTATAGGGACTTAATAATAATAAATAAATGTTTAACTAGATTCGAAAACTTATCTAAATTATAACCTTCGTTTTTCAAGGGAAATAGGACAAAATTAATTAATTATATGAAGCTTTAAGAATTTCAATAACATACTCCAATTTGTCGGGCTCTGACTAATTAACTGAATTATGGGATCATATCAGTGATTGTATTTAAAATATCCTTTCTTTGTAATTCTAATAGTCACTTTCAATTACGTGTTACTTAAAATACTGGTTTTAATAAAGCAGTTCACCTCAGTGGAAGTTTTCTGGTTAGTTTGCAGTAGGGAGATGATGGCTCTCTTAATGTTGAGGGAGCGGCGGGAATCACCCTCTTCGGTACAGATTTCGTCTCCGACGCGACCATCTTCCAGGCTAAAATGGACTGGCTTGTCGATGCCTTTCGGACAAGGGTATTTCTGACGATGGACAACAGATATTTAAAGCAGTTTTAAATTACAATAAAAACATTAATATTAAAGATAAGAATTAGTGCATTTTAGAATTTGATGTAACCAAGTAAATCGTTTTAATAGATTGCAGCAACAGTTACTTTAAAATTTAAGAAATTTTCCACCTTGCCATCCGGTCCGGATATCGCCAAGTTCTTGACGTTGAGGACGTGGGCGCAATTTCCAAGCGTGGTCACTGATACTTGACCGAAGATCTTGACAGTGGACTCCTTGCCATCAGCACTGGTTAGATATATGGAGACAGCCCCGTCAACGCCATAGTTGTATGTATGGCCGTTCAAAAAGCATGGGGCAGAGGAAGCTATAAATAACAATAATAGAAAGAATTAATTAACTTCCTATGTGGGCTTATTAGTCGTAAATTTGATAACAATAATTCATCTAAATTATACCATAAAGTTACTTATGCATGCATAAGCCATAGATATGATCAATTAAGTATCGTAATTATTAGTACACGAATAATTTTATATCTTATTAGTAACATGGAATTAGTTAGTATCTAAGGATTTAAAAATAGCTAGTGTTATATTGTCCGGTAACAACTTACAGCCCTTGCACGCGAGCGCACATTTATCTGAAACAAACAAAGTAATTATAAGTATTAATAAGTTTAACCGTAATTATAAATATTTACAATTATTTACAATAAAGACAACAAACACAAATGATAAGGGTCTCCAAGGGCCGCTGGTAACAACAACATTATGGTATTTTTGATATTAATCATCTGTACACAATAAAAATGTATTCAAGATTGTGTGCAAGATTGTATTCTGTACATTCAATGTCAATAATCGAAAAGCATTTTAGGAATCATAATTAAGAAATAGGATAATCTAAAATTGTTATTTTAAATTGTAACAGCAAATCAGCGCTGATTGAATTCATTACATAATAAAATATTGAAAGTAAACAAGTTTGAATTAATCAAGGAAAAAAGATGAGTCAACCAGGACATATTGTGTTGACACAAATATGTGCATGCAACTTAATTGGAACTAGATAGTCTTATTAGTATAATTAATCTAAAGCAAGACATTTCTAGCACTATCTTGTGCAAATTAAACATTTACATTGCAGAGGTCAAGGTACAAGACCTGAGAGATAGGCATACGGGCGACAATGTAGAATATCCGCTATTAATTCTTGGGTTAATTAATATTATCGAATAACACGCAAACATTTGAATTGCACAACACACAACGGGATATTCCTTCGTTGAACGATTGATAGTAACTAAATTTTTACTTTTAAGGGCGTGTAATTTTGAATATTGATAAAAGATCCTTTCAAGGTTTTTTTTTTCCAGGTTACCCTTTTATTAACATTAGTCATGTGTATTTTATAATTGAGTAATGCGCTTGAAGTTCAACCTTATTCTGTATTCCACAGAATAACCATTGAGAAAACGTAAAAAAAATTGAGCATATATATTAAATAAATATGTTTATACTGTTATTTAAACATTATTAATATTTTACCACCAGATGTTCACTGCTGGTAATTTTCCATCCCCAAATATTGCCACAACAGTTTCAATTTAAATGTCGTTACATAACATTCTAACAGTTGCCCGTATTGATTTACGTTCAATTAATGCTCACTTTAATTTTATACACTTCAAGCACACTACAATAATGTCTCAACAACTTTTATAACATAGAACAAAAAACATAATATCACGCATGTAATCCCCGAAGAGGTAGGCAGAGGAGTGTAGTACACTTCCACGTTTCATCAGTCACGTTTACGTTTATGGAATAGGTAGTGAGTCTATTGCCATATATCGGGCACGAACTCAGACTCCGAGCCTCTACTAGAGAATCTAAATTAGAAAAATCTAATAGTAGGTACCCGACCCGGAATTTGAACCCAAGACATCTCGATCGGCAGTCGCGCTTGCAACCAACACGACCAACGATGCAGGGAAAATGACTAACATTCAAATTTTAGGCATAAAATATTAGTGGTTGTTTCGCTAGCAGTGCAGAGAGTTTACATGGGTATTAAGTGTTTCAATTGTTCAATTAGTAAAAATTAAATGGCAAGAAACTATTCCCTCTATACCTACGAGTACCATACGGCCTCATTAGCTCACTATTTAATCATTTTGACCTTTAAGGATTATATTTTTAGAGGCTTGACGTATCGTAATATTTCTGTAGGAACGTAGTAACAAATTATTGACATAATATCTATAGACTGTGTCGTCCTACCCGAGTCGAGCAATAGAGGAAAATATGTTGACATGGCAACCATTGACGGAAATTAAAAGCAGAGATACGGCGTTTATTTGCATTTTATACACTACAATACCATGGCTGCAAATTTTGGAAGATACGAATGTGAGGAGGACGATGTTCTGGCGCCGAAGGAACCCCAGGTCACCTCGCAAGATCCTAAAGAACGCAAAGCAGCGAGGGCTCTGCGCATCAAGCGCAGGCAAGAAGCCATCAAGAGGTAAGAATTGAACGTAGATAAAAGGGCAGAGCACTTCGTAGTGAACTAGTTCTAGACATAGTGAGTTCATCATCAGCCTATCTCAGCCCACTGCCGGATATAGGGCTCCCTCAAAGAGCGCCATCGCGCCCTGTCCTCAGCTTGCCGCATCCTGCTTCTGCCTGCAGCTTATCGCAAATCGTCACCCTACCTGGCCGGATAGCGTCCTACACCGCGTTTGCCGAGCCGCGGTCTCCACTCCAGAACTCGCCTACTCCACCAGTTATCGGTCCTTCGGCAGATATGCCCAGCACATAGTAATTTACATTGCAAAAGTTTACCAATAGCCAAGTGAATCAGTAACCGTCAATCAACAGAGGCGAACAACCGTTGGAAGAGACGTTCAAGGAAGAAGAGATAGGTCCCATAGAGCAAGCGACCGCGTTGGCGGCGGAAGAGCTCCAGCGGCTGGCACTGGACGGTGCTGCAAAGGTTACTAATGTAAAGGTAACTACAGACGAACGGGAAGTTATTCGACGAACACTTTTTGCCGATAAAATGAAAGGTAAGGAGTTAGAGACTTTCTCAATTTCCTTCATTCTTAACTAACATTCTCAAATAACATCATCATCATCATCAACTCAATCCACTGCTGGACATAGGCCTGCCCAAAGGAACCGTAGCTGTATCACATAGGCTTCGTTTTTTTGCGTGGAGTCTAGACGATATTGATGCTTTGCAATTTTAAGGCATCCCAAGACCTTAGAAAAGAAGTTATGTTTATATGTTAATTAATTGGACGCCGATGCTGGTTACTAAATCAGGTAAAAAAAGTAAATCTCCTAATGGGGTTACATCAAACGATATTGCAAGCAACAAGAGAGCAAGAATAAACGCGACGCGCTTGGTAGTCCAACAC